>SNQJ01S0099863.1:0-18459 GCA_010110895.2 Picea sitchensis
ACACACACACACACAATTGGGAAATGTTACACTCTAGAAAATAAGGGGCATTTCTCATGTGGATTTCCAAGCAAGCAACGATGTTTTATGCATATATATGATTTTTTCCTAAATTTCACTTGATGCATTTGATAAATGGGACAAGCTCTAAATTAGCTTCCTCCTGAGAGGATTTTCCAAAGACATATAGAACAACCCCATTATCAATGCTCTAAACAAGTATCTCATACATATGAAATCATAGTGACTCTTATCTCGATAGGGATGCATTTATCCATTACACAACACCTATTTACAATCCAATTACATAAATATCCTTAAAGCATCTCAAATATCCATAGGCATACAAATGCAACAACATGCTTGTAATATGTTGTTCTTACCTTATTACTATCCCTCCAAAAGATCAAGATAATGCTTGGTGTATAACCTCAATAGAGAGAAATATGTTACAATGATTTAATGAGGATAATAGAAATCATGTGAAACCCATAATTATTTTATTTCTAGGCCTATCACATTAGGGTTTTGGGAGCCTTAACAACAAGTGTACACAAAGTCACTAGATTATGGATCACAATTACTAGTATTAAAGAGACATGATCTCCATTGAAATCAAGTAATATGGAGACATGCATATCCTCCTACATCAAACTCCCCTAGTTATAAAATTATAAGCCCACTAATTCATAGAGGCTTTGAATTTTCTTTATTCTACCTTCTCTACTAATCAAATGATGCCTCATCTACCTTCACACAACACCATTCCTTGGAGAAATGATCACATTGTTAGCAAATTATCCTTCATTAAATCATATCAAATACTTGTAGACATACAAATTCATTGGTTTTCATA
The DNA here is from genome assembly GCA_010110895.2 of Picea sitchensis. Taxonomy (NCBI): domain Eukaryota; kingdom Viridiplantae; phylum Streptophyta; class Pinopsida; order Pinales; family Pinaceae; genus Picea; species Picea sitchensis. Next base: position 857 of record SNQJ01S0099863.1, read on the forward strand.
TAGTCCCCTCATATCATCTCAAATCCCCATAGTCATACAAATTCAGTAACCTTCATGTAATCTCTTGAGGATAATATAAATCATGTGAAACCCATAATTATTTTATTTCTAGGCCTATCACATTAGGGTTTTGGGAGCCTTAACAACAAGTGTACACAAAGTCACTAGATTATGGATCACAATTACTAGTATTAAAGAGACATGATCTCCATTGAAATCAAGTAATATGGAGACATGCATATCCTCCTACATCAAACTCCTCTAGTTATAAAATTATAAGCCCACTAATTCATAGAGGCTTTGAATTTTCTTTATTCTACCTTCTCTACTAATCAAATGATGCCTCATCTACCTTCACACAACACCATTCCTTGGAGAAATGATCACATTGTTAGCAAATTATCCTTCATTAAATCATATCAAATACTTGTAGACATACAAATTCATTGGTTTTCATATAGTCCCCTCATATCATCTCAAATCCCCATAGTCATACAAATTCAGAAACCTTCATGTAATCTCTTAGATCATATCGTGTGGATTTCCAAGTAAGCTTTGATTTTTTGTGCATATATATGGCTCTTCCTAAATTTCACTTGATTCATTTGATAAATGGGACAATCCCAAAATTAGTTTACTCTTGAGATAAGTCTCTGTGCTGAATAAGAACAACTCTGATGATCTAAAAAAAAAAAAAAAAGTATCTCATACACATGAAATCATATTGATTCTTATATTGATAGGGAGCATTTTATCCATTACAAAACACCTACTTATAATCCAATTACATAAATATCCTTAGATCATCTCAAATATCCACAGACATACAAATGAAACAACATGCTTGTAATATGTTGTTCTTACCTTATTTTTCTCCCTCCAAAAGATCAAGACAATGTTTGATTTACAACCTCAATAGAGATAATTATGTTACGAACATTTAATTAGGATAATAGAAAGCATATAAAACCCATAATTTCTTGTTTTCTAGACCTACCACATTAGGGTTTTTGGATCCTTCACAACAACTATATTGTTGAAATATTGTAAATGCAAAGAGTATTCTATTATTGATGTATTATTCATTAGATAAATCCCCCTTTTGTGGATTGATCATGTTCTGAATTGTAAAATGACCAAATCCCCTTTAAGGATTGGTCAAACCCTAATTGTGGACATGAAAATGAGAAGTTGCCCCTTAGAATAAATCAAAGGGTTCCCTAACCACCCAAAAAGAGAGGTTGTCCCTACCAGTGAAAAGACACTTCCCCACGTGCCATAATTGTATAAATAAGGAGTTCAACATTTCATTTACTCACTCGCTCATTCAATCATCTAGAAGCACAAGTTTGGAGCTGCAGTAGTTGAAGAAGAAGGAAGAGAGAGAGGCCAATTACTTGGGAGAGGATATTGATGCTAGCCAGGTTTATTCTCTTGGAATTGTATTGAATATCTTATATTAAGGAATTTTTGTTGGCTTTTCCCCATGAGGGTTTCAAGATAAATGTTGTCTCTAAGATTGTGTTTCTCTTAGTGATCCCATATATTCTATGGTTATATAGTAAATTGAAAAGAACCTAATAATATCTTTATAAACTCTAACATGGTATCAGATTTGAGCTGAATATATATATTTCAGAAAAAGAAAATGTCATTGTTTCCATACAAGGAAATTAGGGATTTTATTGAAGAGGAATTTCAAAACAAAAATCATCTAGAAAAGTGCACCCTACCCTAAGGAACTCTTTGGCACCTTCAAGCACACTTTTTCAAAGGATAGAACTCCTCGAAATTGAAACCCTAGTTTTCACCAATTTAAGTACCCAAAACCAGATGTGAAACCGTAAGTACTAGTCCATAATTTTGTTGGTCAAGTTTGAAGGAGAAAAATTTTGGATTTTCTAAAATATAACCACACTAGGCTACTCACCTTAGCTAAGTGCACCTCCTAGTAAGTAAGTCTGTATCCAACTCGAAAGCATCTTCATTTTTTGGTCATTTTCAAGTTCTAGGTAAAATATGTCTGCAAGAAATAAGATTGTTGACAAAGGTGCTGAAAACTTTCGCCCTGGAATTATAGGATTTGGGCTTTATTCCTTGAAGAGAATGACCTAGAAATATTCATTAAAGAAGATGTACGAGAACCTATCGATGATGCAGCTAAAGAAACACCAAAAGGACACAATTAGGGCCAAAAATGATTTCAGTATTATTCTTAACAAAGATCATTGATTCTTCAAGTGTCTTCAAACAAGACTCCAAAAGAAATGTTTGATGCCATAATCCATATTATATGAAGGAAAGAACATAACCTGGAAGATGAATTTAAGAACTCAGCTCAAGAATACAAGGATGCACAAAGGAGAAACAATCTAGGAATATTTCTCCAGAATGTCACAATTCAAAGTCAATTGGAGATACTATATATACGTAAGACAAACTCATAATGATGGACCACTGGTCTCTCACAAGACCTTTGGGATGCATTCATCCAAACTTGTGCCAGAAGGAGAAACTACAATTTGACAGCCTTTGGGAAGAATGTATTCAAGAAGAATCAAGAGAAACCAGAAGCTTTGCCATATCAAGAGATGAAGATCAAGCCCTAGATACTCACACTAAAGGAGGAAGAAGAAGTCTTACTTACAGAAAGAAACTCATAAAGAGCCTCACCCCCAAAAACAAATTCATAGATAAATAATCTCAACCAAGGAATTTTGCTCGTAAAGGAAAAGAAGAGAAAATATTTTCATCCCTTCCAATGTTATTGTGACAAGATGGTACATATTGTGAACATTGTCCATCTAGACGAAGAATACAAGAGGAAAACAAGAGGCACCATGCCCATGCATGTGAAGATGAAGAGCCACCTAATAAAGATGATAAAAGAACTAATTGAAGACTATGTCTTAATATATTCCATCTCTATATCAATGTCACCTGGTGAGGACACTTAACTCATAGATAGTGGTGCTTCCAAGAACATGACAAAAGAGACACTCTCTCTTGCCTTTCAAAAATATTTTTCTAAAGTTACACTTGGAGATGATTATCAATAATCTCTATCAAGGAGTAGGAGAATCAAATACAAACTTAACTCAAGGACCCCAATGAAGATGAAGAGCTGTACTATATGTACTAGGTTTGAAAAAATAACTTACTCTCCATATCATCTTTTAAAAAAGAAAGGATTCAAAGTTTCCTTCCATAGATGGATAAGTTCTTATGTGGGCCAAAGGAAAAACCATCGAAGAAGCAATTGTTATTGGAAGAGAATAAGGTGGCTTGCATAAGCTAAAAGTTCACCTATAGCCATGACCCACTCCATTGAGAATCCATGTGAATCCTTTTGGCATATAATATTATCCCACATAAACTATAAGGCACTACCATACAAATGCAAAATGGTCACAAGTTTACCAAAACTCAAAAGTGACCATAAAGGAGTATGCAATGGATGTGCAAAAGCAAAGAACATCAAGAACCCTTTTCAAGAGATAGTAAAATAGAAGGAGTCCTAGAGCTCATTCACTCAAACGCAGGGCTCCAATTCCATCATCCTCCATCAGTGGTGACACTATGTATCTTTATTGATGACCATTCTCAGAACCCGGTTTACTTTTTGAAATCAAAAGATGAAGTGTCTGGTAAATTCATGGAATTCAAAGCCTTGATAGACAATCTTCTGAAAGAAAGATCAAGATACTGTGCAGATAATGGAGGAGGAATACACCTCAAAAATAGTTTGTGAACTTCTGCAAAAAAAATATTGGGATCAAGAGCTCACCAATTCCTAACTCTCAAAAATGGTGTAGACGAAAGAAAGAATAGAACTATAATGGAAGAAGTGTGAAGACCATGATCCATGATCAAGATCTTCAAATGTGATTATGGGAATAAGCAACAAAAACAATAGTGTATGTACAAAACAGATTGTCCCATAGTGTACTTGGGTTCAAGACCCCATAATAAATGTTCACCAGAAAGAATCTGTAAGTAAGCCATCTCAAAATATTTCCATTACCTAGCATTTGGTGGCCATTCCAAAAGAGAAGAGAACCAAGTTGGACCCCTTCAGGAAAGAAGGGAACATTTGTTGGATAATCGCAGAAGTCTCCAAAGTTTCCAAGAGTTTATATACCAATTTACCATCATATTGAGATCGCTAGGGATGTAACCTTCGATGAATATGAAACACTCAAGAAATCAAGAAGATGTCATCATTCAGCAGAAGTATATGAAGAGGAACCCAGAGTTCTAGTTGTTAACTAGTGAGGGAAGTCATAGATTCCCTTGAGGATATTCTAGAAGATCATGACATAGTAGAATCTCAAGAACTCCCCAGATGATGATTCTCCCATAAGAGAAAGCTTAACAAGGGAAACTTTATTCAATATGGAGAGAAGTATAGTGTCCCGGCGAACCATGAGGACATGGAAGAAACCTGCTTACTTCCGCTTATATATGGATTCGATGTGTGACTTCTTAGGAGAAGAAGATTACGGAGAACTATCGTGGAAGAAAGAAGAAGCTGTGTCATGACATAAGAATACCAATGGTTATCATAAAGAATGATGTATGGGAAATATCTCTGCAATTCTCAAAGAGAAAGGATATGGTATCTCCCAAATGGTTCTTCAAAATAAACATGCTGTCGATGGAAGTATTGAGAAATCTAAAGAAAGGTTTTTTGCTCATGGATTTTCTCAAAAGGACATTGTGAAGAGACGCTTGATCCTATAGAAGCTAGATACACTTCAATCGAACCATCATAGCCCTGAAGCTATTATGAAGTGGAAGCAACCATATGGATCGAAAAGATGCTCTTCTTTGAATGGTGTCATTTGAAGAAGCTATATAGAAAAACCTCAAGGATTTGAGTTGAAAACAAGAAGTCTCATGTTTGCAGATTGAATAAATATATGTATGGCTTGAAAAATGCACCCATGGCATGGTATGATAGAATTGAGAGATTTTTTTATGATATTGGCCTTTACCAAGAGTAAATCTAATTCCTAACCTTTACTTCAAGGTTATGAATGATGTTATATTGTTATTGTATGTGGATGAATTATTCTGACCGAGAAGAAAATCTCATCACCGGAATTTCCAAGAAGAAGATCGCTACATAAATTGAGGAGACCTTGCCCATATTTCTTAGGTTCAGGTCCGTGACAAAAGTCAGGAGGATATTCCCAACCATGGGAAGCGGCGAAGTTGAAACATCAAGAGATTTTGATATGTTTTTCACATTAGTTTCGTTGTACGAGCGCAAGTCCACAACACACCCATGGAAAGAAAGCTAAAGCTCCTAGTTGATACATCATCGTCGCAATTGATTAATTCAATGAGACGAGATCAATGGATCGCTGATGAGCCCAACTAAACACCGGTGACTATATGTTTTGATGTGAACACCTTTGAGCCGGGCCGGTAGAGCCCAGATGTGTTACCCTCGTTCTCCCGCAAAAGATGATGAGGTACCTTATGTACATTAGATTGTGGTCTCGGCTATGATGATCATGACTTCATAATGAGTGGCTGAGCACACCGACTGGGTCGAAAGTGTTCTGAAGGGAAGAGGCACTTCAGATGTGTTGTTTGTGTTCAGGGTCAGCCATGATCTCGGAAAAGTAGAAGCTAATTAAACATTTCTCTCAGGACAATAGAAGAAGAATACATTACGCATGTTCTGTGAACTACATGGCTCGAAGCCACGCTGACAGTTCATTTGATCTAGAGGATGGAAGTAACCATGATCCATGTCATAACCAGAAGCCTAAAGATTGAAAGAACCCCATGTTCCATGACAAGTCAAAACATTGATAGATAATCGAATATTACATCCGATATGGTGCGAGGGATCCATAAAGCGATGTTAAGGCAACGGATGGAACATGTTTTCAATGTGGCTGACCCTCAAGCCTTTATCCCATGTAGCGTTTCACACCTCGTAGATAATCTTGGTGTAGTCCATGGGGGGAGTAGTGTTGTGTTTCCGTTCTCTAGTGTTGTGATTCCAACCGCTAATGATGTGACAACATAGTTGATGCCATCCTCGTTGATGATGTGCCAACCCTGTTGTGATGATGTGCCACTTCAGTCATGATAATGTGCTAGCCTCATGCTAAGATGATGTGGGTTTCAGCCTCATGATGTGATGCCAGCCTTTCCATGCTAATGATGTTGTGTTTCCAACCTTGTGTTGTGAGCTGATGTGTTTCTAAATTGCATTTTCAGACCAAGTCATGCTAATGATGTTGTTTTGCTAGTCTCCATCAGATGCCGTGACGATGATATCGTAGCCAACTCTGCGTTATATGATGATTTGTTATGAAGCACTTCAACCCAGTGTTGTTGTTGATGATGCTCCAACCCTTGTGTTGTGCTGTTGATGATATTGATGATGAAAAACTCCGATGATTTATAGATACGCCACCTGTGTTCCTTTATAAGTTGTTGATGATGTTTCCCTCTCTCTCTCACCATTTTTTTTTTTTTTTACTTTTTTTTCGAATAGTGAGAAAATTTGTTAATAGAACTTCAAAGGTGTATTTTTATTATTCATTGGATCAATCCTCTTTGTGGATTGATCATGTCGTAAATGACCAAATCCCCTTATACGGATTGGTCAAACCCTAATCAGGTTATACAAAATGAGAAGTCGGCCCCCAAAATAAATTAAAGTGGTTCTAACCACCCAGAAGTTATAGTACTTTGCCAAAGGAAAACATTTTCAAACACTGTTGATTGTATGTAAATAAAAGAGTCAACATCATTTACTCACCACCATTCAACGTCCGTAAGCTAAGTTTGGAGTCATAGCCATTAAAGAACTAAGAGAGAGAGAGGGCATTAGCTACTTCAGAGAGGAATTTATAGTGTTTAAGTTTATTCTCGGAATTCTCGTTATCGACATATTAAGGAAGAGCTAATTCTTCCCCATGAGGGTTTCCCCTGATAAATGATGTGTCTCTTGTGATGTTTTTCTCATCCTATCTATGCGCGGTTATCTAGTAAATTGAAAAGAAACCTAATAATAGCTTAAACTCTAACATATACACAAAGACACAAGATTATGGATCACAATTACTAGTGTTGACAAGACACAATCTCCATTGAAATCAAGTAGTAGGGAAACATACATTTCCTCCTATATCAAACTCCTCTAGTTAGAAAATTATAAACCCACTCATTCATAATCTCTAATTTTTTCTTTCTTCTTCTTTTCTATACTAATCAAATGATGCCTTATCTTCCTGTGTGCACCAACGTTCCTGGGGGAAATGATTGCATTTTTAACAATTCCTCCATCAATTGATATCATCTCAAATACTTGTAGACATACAAACGCATTGAAGTGTGTAAATTTCCTCGGATCATCTCAAATATCCATAGTCAAACAAATGGTGTGGTGCTTGTCATATCAAACATAGAAATGCATTGATGTGCCCCATGATACTCACTATTATTATTCACACATTCCACATAGAGGAAGGAGGGGAAGAACTAGCAAGAAAGCATAATCACCCCACAATAAATCTACTACTATGTTATCAAGTGGCACTACTTCTATGGACACCATCATATTCATAAGGAGCATGGTATATTAGGGATTATATGATGAAAATGACCGATCTTGACAACCAATATTCTATGAACACCATCATATGCATAAGGAGCATGGTATATTAGGGCTTATATGATGAAAATGACCGATCTTCACAACCAATATGGAATGGGATGAGGGGACTTATAATTGTAGAACCTATTCCAAGACACTACAATATAAGCTTATTCAACTATTATTATCCCTACTACTATTTTCAAAGGCATGCAGAAAAAAATCACCCAAATATAAAAGGAAAATGATGAACAAACAAACATCTTTAATTAAAAAGTGCTACATGAAGCTAATGTTGAGATTGAGTTATCACTGTGTCCAATTTTAAAAAATTGTGTGAATGACATAAAGAAAATTTACAAATAGATAAAATGGAAGGAGGGAATAGTGACAATGTCTTTATAGAGAGTCAAATCCTTTTCCTTTAATCTTTCCATACACTCAACATCCTCAATGGGTACAATGGTTTTCTTCTACAACTTTTGCATTTGTGGCCTCAGGCATGCTTTTTCCCACCCTGCGTAAACTCTTCCTCACATTTTATATTTCATCACAGCGTTCTCATCCTCATTGATAACAAGTTAGCAATGGTCGATGTTCTCCTCTTCTATGCCATACAGTTTCCTCCGACACAATAAATGATACCACATTTAAGCATCCTCTTTGGCATTGAGCTGGAGGGATTCACAATACAGGTCAATGCATGGTGTTAGGGGTCACCTCCAAAATATCCACAAGCATAAAATGTGGCATGGTGTTAGGGGTCACTACCTTGGTGCACTTATCTCCCAAAACTGAGAATGAGGCGGAGCTCTCACCGTGTGGCAGTCCAAATTTAAATTTTAATAAACTCTAAGCGGAAGGAATGAGAATTTCTTGAAAAAGGTGAGGGAGAATTTATTGAAAAGCTGACTAAGCTTTATTGTTGATAGACGCTACAACTTGGCATTAATCCATCTCTATCGGTCGGCGAGGTACAATATATATATATATATGTTAAATCGTTTCGCTTACATCCTCCTGTCATTATTTTGCAGGTTTTCTGCATTATATTGTAATGGAAGAGCTTTCTGTGTGTCCATGTCCATGTCTATGTGGTGTGCTTCATGTCTGTGTTGCGTGCTTATCATAGAGAAGGATGATGCATGTTATTTGAATTGGAATTTGAAATTAATGGAGGACAGACATTGTTACTCGATACCATGTAAGGCGATCTCTCTTTTTCGATGAATTGAATGAATTCTTGATTGAATTGACTCAAGAAGGTATCACTCTGGTCTGCTTTCTTTTCATGGTTCGACCTGATATATTTATGGGTTATTTTGTCTTCTTGAATGGCTTCTTTATTGAATTGTCTCATGAAATTTTCTTGCAGGTATCACTTCCCTCTGCACTGTTTGTTTCTTGCAGGTATCACTTCAGTCTATTCTGTTTTAATTGGATGGTCCCTTGAGGTATCATTGTGATTTATTTTCATGCTTCGATCTGATATATTTATGGGTTTATTTTCTGTCTTCTTGTATCGAGTCATATTTATGGGTTCGATCTGATATATTTATGGGTTTGTTTTACTTCTTCTAGAATGGCTTCTTGATTGAATCGAATCATTGAGGCTTCTTAAATGTATCTGCTCTGCTCTATTTTCATCAGATGGCCTTCCACCTGATATGGTTGTGGATCAGATGGCCTTCCACCGACATGCGATGAACAGACAAGCCCCGGGGTCGGTCACATGCAGATGATCTCATGACAGGTGTGTCTATGTATTCCTCTTTACTGGGAACACATATATCCATGTTCTTTTCTTGTTTTATTTCATCATTACCATGGTTTTCTAGTGTTCTTTTTGGTTTTTATTCATCATTACCATTGATATTTTACATGGTTTTATTATTTTTATTCATCATTAGCAATGGTTTTCTTTCATTATTTTTATTACTAAATGAATCCAGTCCTCTTTCATAGTCTCAATCACGGTTGTCCTCAAAACAAAGAATCAAGGTGTTAGTGAATGGTTATACCTGTGGCCGCCTTTGCTTGCTCTTCTTCTTCTAACCTTGACTGCTGTTATTTACTTCCTCTATTAACATGATTTTCTCGCCTTATTTATGGTTATCAGATTCTTGTTTTATTTCATCATTAACATGGTTTTCTAGTGTTTCTTTTCTTTATTATTAATGGTTTAGGTCTCCATCCTTAATGGACATTTATCATAGTTTCTTTTCTTATGATCCAGAAGCTTGCAAAGACGCAGTTCCAACCCTTTTAGGGTAAATGAAGTTTTGGTGGCTACATCTCCCCACCGCCAAAATAGCTTGAAAGCATCATCAAATTCTTTTCATTCAGATAACTATTTGTTACATCGCAAATATCTCTTGCACTGTAAACTGGTCATGTTTCCAACCAGTCAATATTTTCCATTGCCCCTTGTTGTGTTTGCTATATTTTAATCCTTTTTAGTTATATTTTCTCATGATTCCAACCAATCAATATTTTCCATTGCAGACAAACTTGTCATGTTTCTAACCAGTCAATATTTTCCACTGCCCTTTGTTGTGTTTGTTGTCTTTTAATCCTTTTTTAGTTATATTTTCTCCAACTCTTCTTTTATTAGTCATTTTAAGATTTTTCTTCTTCTGTTTGTTGTCTTTTAAGCATTTTCATCTTTTCTCCCAACTATGTTTTGATTAGCCGACTTATTAGTCATTTCAAGTGGTCATTTCAAAGTTTGTTATTTTTTATTGGAATGGATTTCTCTAGCATCGTTCCTATTATTGGAATGGACTTTTTTTGTAAGAGCAATGTTCAGTTTAGTTATTAGTGTGGTTTTGTCAATTCATTGTATTTATTTTATAATTATTATTGATTTTGTTTATAAACTATAAACCACTGCCTATTATTGGATTTTGTTTATACGCTTTAAACCACTGCCTTAACAATTTCATAATATGTCATTGTGGTTATTCTTCCAGCTTTTAGTCCTATGGTTAATGGTTTATCCCAACTGCTAGCTAGGTTAAATGACTGGAACACATACTTTGTTCAACCACTCCCTCAACTTCAAAAAATTAAAATCTAAAATCAGTCTGCTCTGCTCTATTTTCATCAGATGGCTTTAGACCTGATATTTCTTTTATGCCAATCTCTATTCCCCTGTAGAGAAAGATGTGATTGAGTGTATTTAAGAGATAAACCTTGGGTGGGTTACATGCATATGATCTCAAACATAAACGCTCACGCCCATGACATGTGTGTCACAGATGTATTCCTCTTAATAAATTATTTTGTTTTTATTCATCATTGCCATGGTTTTCTCCTCTATATTGATCTTTACATGATTTTCATTTCTTTTTGAATTCATCATTACATGGTTTTCCTCTTTTATTATTAAGGCCCTTCCTTCCTAATCTCAATTACGGTTGCCCTCAAAATAGAGAATCAAGGTTTTAATAAATGTTTATACCTTTGGCCACATTTGCTTTCTCTTATTGATTGTTTTTGTCTTTCTCTTATTGACGCTTTTGTTTTCATTTTGTATGATTTTCTAGTTAATGTTTATCATTAGAATGATTTTTTTGTTTTATTACATTTTTTTGTTTTATTACATCATGGTTTTAGCATGATTTTCTTGTTTTATTACATCATGATTTTCTTGTTTTATTAACATGGTTTTCTAGTGTTTCTGGTTTTCTAGCGTTTCTTTTCCAGTCCATGTCTCCATCCTTATTAACAGTCCATCATTATTAACAGTCCATGTCTCCATCCTTAATGAGCCTCCATCACAGTTATCCCCAAAATAAAGAATCGGTGCTTTGATTAATAGTTATACCCATGGCTTCCTTGGCTTTCTCTTTCTTCTACTAGCTTTAAATGTATTTTCTCTTTTCCAGCTTCAAGCTAATTATAGTGACTCCTTTGCTTTCTCGTTCTCTTTATCTTGTCTTTATTTCCCTCAATATAGAGATAGGGTAGAAATATCCACCACAAATTAGGAACTGTTCTCAGAGCATGACTGGAAGAATTGTTTGTCATATTGTATTCTTTTTTTCTTAGGCACATAATGATTCGTGCCAAAACTCTACTAACATTCACTGTACACTCATCACATTATCTTCCCAAGAACCTTTGAATGCATGCCAATACTCCCATAAATTTCAGCTGCTGTCTCTTTTCTTTACCTCGACCTCTCTCTTGCTCTCTTGTTCTCTTCAACAAGAATGTTTTTCAAATTCTCTTTGTTCTCTTCAACAAGACTCTGTTACTAACTTCCTCTGGCATCTCAAATTAAAAAGTTTCCTTTGGCTCACCAAGATTTATTCAACCTCCAAGAATGGGTGCGCATTTTACCTTTAATCAACCTCATGAGGGAAGGTGAGAGCTTTCTAATCCAACTTATTGAGATTAGGGATCAGATGGGTGGTCGTAGATTTGGTGTCTCTTCACTCAACCTCACTAAAGTCATAAAGTCACATTTAATTTGCATCTCACAAATTAATTTGACTAAGACCCACATTCGCAATTTCTTCCCTAGTTTAGGGAAGAGAAACACTTGCCTGGTACTTCATTTTAATTAAAAATTTAACATTGATGATGCCAACCTCGTTGTGATGATGTGCCACTTTCATGTCAGGATGATGTGCCACCTCGTATAAGTGATGATGTGTTTCCAAACATGTGATGCCAACTTCATGCTAATGATGTTGTGCGTTTCAGGTTGTGGGGATGATGTATGTTTTGGAAATCTTCGTGCTGTGATTCCAGCTTCGTGTTAATGATGTTGTGTTTCTAATGCATCAGGATGCCGCATTCGTTGATGATATCGTAGCCAACTTCATGCTGTGATGCCAGATTTGTTATGAAGACTCTCAACTTAGTGTTGTTGTTGATGATGCTCCAACCTTTATGCTGAGTTGTTGATGATATTGATGATGAGAAAAAACTTTCTCGAAGGATTTATATGACAGATAATGTTCCAGATGTTGTTGATGATGTTGCCCTCTCTCTCACTTGATGTTGTAGAATATCCTTCTTGTTAAGGGGGGGAGTCTTGAAATATTGTAACTCAAGAAGAGTATTTTATTTATTATTTATACATTTTCCATTAGATCAATCCCTTTGTGGATTGATCATGTCGGCATTGTAATGACCAAATCCCTTTGGGGATTGATCAAACCCTAATTGTAATATACAAAATGAGAAGTCTACTGTAATAAATTATTAAAGTGGTTCTAACCAATCAAAAAGAGAAGTCGTGTCTTGCTGCTGAAAGTACTTCCTTTCAAATTAATCTTTAGATTGTATAAATAAAATAATGACTCATTTACTCACTCACCATTCAATCATCCGTAAGCAAGTTTGGAGTTGCAGATGAAGAAGAAGGAAGAGAGAGAGGCTTATCACTTGGGAGAGGAATTTCTATAGTGTTTGTTTTATTCTCTTGGAATTCCTTTGGTTATCGAAGACAATCTGTTTTTGTTGGGTTTTCTCCCCATGAGGGTTTCGAGATAAATGATGTGTCTCTTTGTGATTTTGTTTTTCTCTCAAGGATCCTATCTATTCTATGGTTATCTATAAATTGAAAAGAAACCTAATAATAGCTTAAACTCTAACACATATAGCAATAAAGACACAAGATTATGGATCACAATTACTAGTGTTGACAAGACACAATCTCCATCGAAATCAAGTAGTAGGGAAACATACATTTCCTCCTATATCAAACTCCTCTAGTTAGAAAATTATAAACCCACTCATTCATAATCTCTAACTTTTCTTTCTCTTTCTTTCTATACTAATCAAATGATGCCTCATCTTCCTTTGTGCACCAATGTTCCTTGGGGAAATGATTGCATTTTTTAACAATTCCTCCATCAATTGATATCATCTCAAATACTTGTAGACATACAAATGCATTGAAGTGTGTAAAAGGCCTTGGATCATCTCAAATATCCATAGTCAAACAAATGGTGTGGTGCTTGTCATATCAAACATAGAAATGCATTGATGTGCCCCATGATACTCACTATTATTATTCACACATTCCACATAGAGGAAGGAGGGGAAGACCTAGCAAGAAAGCATAATCACCCCACAATAAATCTACTACTATGTTATCAAGTGGCACTACTTCTATGGACACCATCATATGCATAAGGAACATGGTATATTAGGGATTATATGATGAAAATGACCGATCTTCACAACCAATATTCTATGAACACCATCATATCCATAAGGAGCATGGTATATTAGGGCTTATATGATGAAAATGACCGATCTTCACAACCAATATGGAATGGGATGAGGGGACTTATAATTGTAGAACCTATTCCAAGACACTACAATATAAGCTTATTCAACTATTATTATCCCTACTACTATTTTCAAAGGCATGCAGAAAAAAATCACCCAAATATAAAAGGAAAATGATGAACAAACAAACATCTTTAATTAAAAAGTGCTACATGAAGCTAATGTTGAGATTGAGTTATCACTGTGTCCAATTTTAAAAAATTGTGTGAATGACATAAAGAAAATTTACAAATAGATAAAATGGAAGGAGGGAATAGTGACAATGTCTTTATAGAGAGTCAAATCCTTTTCCTTTAATCTTTCCATACACTCAACATCCTCAATGGGTACAATGGTTTTCTTCTACCACTTTTGCATTTGTAAATTCTTGTGCATGCTTTTTCCCCACCCCGTGCACTCTTCCTCACATTTTATATTTCATCACAGCGTTCTCATCCTCATTGATAACAAGTTAGCAATGGTCGATGTTCTCCTCTTCTATGCCATACAGTTTCCTCCGACACAATAAATGATACCACATTTAAGCATCCTCTTTGGCATTGAGCTGGAGGGATTCACAATACAGGTCAATGCATGGTGTTAGGGGTCACCTCCAAAATATCCACAAGCATAAAATGTGGCATGGTGTTAGGGGTCACTACCTTGGTGCACTTATCTCCCAAAACTGAGAATGAGGCGGAGCTCTCACCGTGTGGCAGTCCAAATTTAAATTTTAATAAACTCTAAGCGGAAGGAAGGAGAATTTCTTGAAAAAGCAGGAGGGAGAATTTATTGAAAAAGCGGATCAAGCTTTTTATTGTTGATAGACGTTACAACTTGCACTAATCCGCTCCTCTAATGGTCAAGGAGGTACAATATATATATATATATATGTTAAACGTTTCGTTTACATCCTCCTGGTCGTCATTTGCAGGTTTTCTGCATTATATTGTAATGGAAGAGCTTTCTGTGTGTCCATGTCCATGTCTATGTGGTGTGCTTCATGTCTGTGTTGCGTGCTTATCATAGAGAAGGATGATGCATGTTATTTGAATTGGAATTTGAAATTAATGGAGGACGGACATTGTTGCTCAATACATGTAAGGAGATCTCTCTCTTTTCAAGAATTGAATGGATTCTTGATTGAATTGACTGGGTATCACTCTAGTCTTCTTTCTTTTCATGGTTCGACCTGATATATTTATGGGTTATTTTGTCTTCTTGAATGGCTTCTTTATTGAATTGTCTCATGAAATTTTCTTGCAGGTATCACTTGGGTCTGCACAGTTTGTTTTTTTGCAGGTATTACTGTTTTTTTCTTACAGGTATCACTTCGCTCTGCTCTGTTTTAATTGGATGGTCACTTGAGATTCTTGATTTATTCGAATCATGGAGGTATCCCTTTGCTCTTCTCTATTTTCATGCTTCGATCTGATATATTTATGGGTTTGTTTTACTTCTTCTAGAATGGCTTCTTGATTGAATCGAATCATTGAGGCTTCTTAAATGTATCTGCTCTGTTTTATTTTCATCAGATGGCCTTCCACCTGATATGGTTGTGGATCAGATGGCCTTCCACCTGATATGGCTGTGGATCAAGAGATAATCCCCGGGTCGGTCACATGCAGATGATCTCATGACAGGTGTGTCTATGTATTCCTCTTTAATAAATGGTTATATCCATGTTCTTTCTTGTTTTTATTCATCATTACCATGGTTTTCTAGTGTTCTTTCTGGTTTTTATTCATCATTACCATTGATATTTTACATGGTTTTATTATTTTTATTCATCATTAGCATGGTTTTCTTCTATTATTTTTATTACTAAATGAATCCAGTCCTCTTTCGTAGTCTCAATCACGGTTGTCCTCAAAACAAAGAATCAAGGTGTTAGTGAATGGTTATACCTGTGGCCGCCTTTGCTTGCTCTTCTTCTACTAACCTTAACTGTTGTTATTTATCATTAACATGATTTTCTCGTCTTTATTTATGGTTATCATGATTTTCTTGTTTTATTTCATCATTAACATGGTTTTCTAGTGTTTCTTTTCTTTATTATTAATGGTTTAGGTCTCCATCCTTAATGGACATTTATCATAGTTTCTTTTCTTATGATCCAGAAGCTTGCAAAGACGCAGTTCCAACCCTTTTAGGGTAAATGAAGTTTTGGTGGCTACATCTCCCCACTGCCAAAATAGCTTGAAAGCATCATCAAATTCTTTTCATTCAGATAACTATTTGTTACATCGCAAATATCTCTTGCACTGTAAACTGGTCATGTTTCCAACCAGTCAATATTTTCCATTGCCCTTTGTTGTGTTTGTTGTCTTTTAATCCTTTTTAGTTATATTTTCTCATGTTTCCAACCAATCAATATTTTCCATTGCAGACAGACTTGTCATGTTTCCAACCAGTCAATATTTTCCACTGCCCTTTGTTGTGTTTGTTGTCTTTTAATCCTTTTTAGTTATATTTTCTCCAACTCTTCTTTTATTAGTCATTTTAAGATTTTTCTTCTTCTGTTTGTTGTCTTTTAAGCATTTTCATCTTTTCTCCCAACTATGTTTTGATTAGCCGACTTATTAGTCATTTCAAGTGGTCATTTCAAAGTTTGTTATTTTTTATTGGAATGGATTTCTCTAGCATCGTTCCTATTATTGGAATGGACTTTTTTTGTAAGAGCAATGTTCAGTTTAGTTATTAGTGTGGTTTTGTCAATTCATTGTATTTATTTTATAATTATTATTGGATTTTGTTTATACAGTGTTACAAACCACTGTCTATTATTATTGGATTTTGTTTATACAGTTTTACAAACCACTGTCTTACCATAATATGTCATTGTGGTTGGCTCTTCCAGTTTTGTGTCTGAAGTGGTTAATGGTTTATCCAACTCTGTTGGGCTAGGTTGGGCCGACTGGAACACATACTTTGTTCAACCACTCCCTCAACTTGAAAAAATTAAAATCTAAAATCAGTCTGCTCTGCTCTATTTTCATCAGATGGCCTTAGACCTGATATATCTTTTATGCCAATCTCTATTCCCCTGTAGAGAAAGATGTGATTGAGTGTATTTAAGAGATAAACCTTGGGTGGGTTACATGCATATGATCTCAAACATAAACGCTCAGGCCCATGACATGTGTGTCTGCGTATGTATTCCTCTTTAATAAATTATCTTCTTGTTTTTATTCATCATTGCCATGGTTTTCTCCTCTATATTGATCTTTAACATGATTTTCATTTTTTAATTCATCATTAGCATGGTTTTCTCCTCTTCTTTTTATTATTAAGGGAATACAGTCCTCTTTCCTAATCTCAATTACGGTTGCCCTCAAAATAGAGAATCAAGGTTTTAATAAATGTTTATACCTTTGGCCACATTTGCTTTCTCTTATTGATTGTTTTTGTCTTTCTCTTATTGACTGTTTTTGTTTATCATTTGCATGATTTTCTAGTTAATGTTTATCATTAGAATGATTTTTTTGTTTTATTACATCATGGTTTTCTTGTTTTATTACATCATGGTTTTAGCATGATTTTCTTGTTTTATTACATCATGATTTTCTTGTTTTATTAACATGGTTTTCTAGTGTTTCTGGTTTTCTAGCGTTTCTTTTCCAGTCCATGTCTCCATCCTTATTAACAGTCCATCATTATTAACAGTCCATGTCTCCATCCTTAATGA
>SNQJ01S0099863.1:28378-40638 GCA_010110895.2 Picea sitchensis
AAGGAAGTGCCTTTTCACTGGCAAGGCCGACTTCTCTTTTTGGGTGGTTAGAACCACTTTAATTTATTCTGGGGGCCGACTTCTCATTTTGTATATTACAATTAGGGTTTGATCAATCCCCAAAAGGGGATTTGGTCATTTACGATGCCCGACATGATCAATCCACAAAAGGGGATTGATCTAATGAATAATACATAAATAATAAATAGAATACTCTTTGCAGTTACAATATTTCAACACTCCCCCTTAACAAGAAGGTTATTCTACAACAACATCAGGCGAGAGAGAGGGAAACATCATCAACAACATCTAGAACATTGACTGGCATATCTATAAATCATCGGAAGTTTTTCTCATCATCAATATCATCAACAACACAACACAAAGGTTGGAGCATCATCAACAACATCACTAGGATGAGAGTCTTCATAACAAAGCTCGCATCACAGCACGAAGTTGGCTACACAATATCATCAGCATGAATCTGGCATCACAGTACGAGACTAGCAACACAACATCATTAGCATGAAGCTTGAATCACAACACGAGGCTAGAAACACATCATCATAGCACAAGGATGGAAACACAACATCATTAGCACGAAGCTGGCATCACATCATGAGGTTGGAAACACATCATCACAGCACAAGGCTGACACATCATCACAACACGAGGCTGGCACATCATCACAACACGAGGCTGGCACATCATCAACACGAGGATGGCATCAAAGCACTATGCTGGCACATCATCAGCACGAGGCTGGAATCACGGCACTAGGCTGGCAACACAACACTACTCCCCCCATGGACTAAACCAAGCTTATCTCTAAAGTGCTCAAACCTTACATGAGATAAAGTCTTGGTTAGCACATTAGCAACCTGTTCATCCGTGCTAACATACTGGAGCTTTATGGATCCCCTCTGCACCATATCATGGATGTAATGATATCAAATATCTATGTGTTTTGACTTGTCATGGATCATAGGGTTCTCTGTCATCTTTATGAAGCTCTGGTTATGACATAGGATCACGGTTTCTTCTATCTCTAGATCAAATAGACCTATCAACAAATTTCGAAGCCATATGGATTCACAGCTGGAAGAACATGCAATAATGTATTCTTCTTCTATTGTGCTGAGAGAAATGCTTGATTGCTTCCTACTTTTCCATGAGATCATGGCTGAACCCAGACTGAAACAACATCCTGAAGTGCTCTTCCCGTCAGAGACACTTCCAGCCCAATCTAAATTAGTATAACCACTCATTTTGAAGTCATGATCATCATAACTAAGACCACAATCTAATGTACCCTTAAGGTACCTCATCACATCTTTTGCAACAACCAGGTGAACACGTCTGGGCTCTACCAGAAACTGACTCAAGGTGTTCACATCAAAACATATATCTGTCCTGGTGTTCGTTAGATACATCAACGATCCATTGATCTGTCTATACAGTGTAGAATTAATCAATTCTGACAAAGTATCAACTAGGAGCTTCAAATTTGTTTCCATGGGTGTATTCATGGACTTGCACTGCAACATATCAAATCTCTTCAGTATTTCAACTTCATGCTTCCCTTGGTTAAGGAATATCCTCTCTAGGCTTTGTCAGACCTCAAGACCTAAGAAATAGTGCATTAGGCCAAGGTCTTTCATCTCAATTTCTGCAGTGATCTTCTTCTTACATTCAGTGATGAGATTTTCTTCTCCAGTTAAGAATAATTCATCCACATACAACAACAATATAACAGGCTCATCATTCATAACCTTGAAGTAAAGGTTAGAATTAGATTTACTCTTGGTAAAGTCCAAGCTCATCAGAAAATTGTCAATCCTTTGATACCAAGATCTAGGAGCTTGCTTCAATCTGTACAGAGCCTTCTTCAACTTGCAAACATGAGTTTTCATGTTTTCAACTTCAAATCCTTGAGGTTGTTCTATATACACTTCTTCTTCAATGACACCATTCAAGAAGGCAGTTTTTACGTCAATATGGTGTAACTTCCACTTCATCTTAGCTGCAATGGCTATGATGGTTCTGATTGAAGTGTATCTAGATATAGGAGCAAACGTATCTTCATAATCAATGTCTTCCTTTTGAGAAAAGCCACGAGCAACAAACCTTTCTTTAGATTTCTCAATACTTCCATCAACAACATGTTTTATTTTGAAGAACCATTTGGGAGATACCATATCCTTTCTCTTTGGTCTGGGAATTATTTCCCATACATCATTCTTTATGATGTATTGGTATTCTTATGTCATGACACCTGGCTATTCTTTCTTCTGAATGGATTCTCTAAAGTAGGTAAGCTTCTTCTCTAAGAGATCACACATCAAATCCATATAACTGGAAAATCGCTTTGGTTTCTTCACTTGTCTCATGGTTCCTTCGGGGACACCATACTTCTCTCCATATTGAATAAGTTCCCTTGCACATGAAATCTTTCTCTTATGGGAGATCATCATCTGGGGAGGTTCTTGAGATTCTACTATGTCATGATCTTCTAGAATATCCTCATCAGAGGAATCTATGAATTCCCTCACTGGTTCTGCAATTCTGGGAGCTACAAGTTCCTCTTCATATACTTCTTCAAGATGACATCTTCTTGATTTCTTGAGTGTTTCATATTCATCAAAGGTTACATCCCTGCTGATCTCAATATGATGGTAAACTGGTATATAAACTTTGAAGGCTTTGGAGACTTCACAGTATCCAACAAATATTCCCTTCTTTCCTGCAGGGTCCATCTTGGTTCTCTTCTCTTTTGGAATATGTACAAATACTAGGCAGCCAAATATTTTGAGATGGCTTACTTTTGGCTTCTTTATGGAGAACATCTCTTCAGGGGTATTGAACCCAAGTGCACTATGGGACAATCTGTTTTGTACATATACTGATGTTTTTGTTGCTTATTCCCATAAGCACATTGGAAGATCTTGATCATGGATCATGGTCTTCACTTCTTCCATTATAGTTCTATTCTTTCTTTCGGCTACACCATTTTTTTGAGGATTGTAGGGAGTGGTGAGCTCCCTCTTGATCCTAAAATCTTTCCAAAAGTTTACAAACTATTTTGAGGTGTATTCTCCTCCATTATCTGACCTGAGTATCTTGATCTTTCTTTCAGAAAGATTGTCTATGAAGGCTTTGAATTCCATGAATTTACCGAACACTTCATCTTTTGATTTCACAAAGTAAACCCAGGTTTTATGAGAATAGTCATCAATAAAAGATACATAGTATACATACCCACTGATTGAGGATGATGGAATTGGGCCACACACGTCTGAGTGAATGAGCTCGAGGACTCCTTCTATTTTACTGTCTCTCTTTGGAAAAGGGTTCTTGATGTTCTTTCCTTGTGCACACCCATTGCACACACCTTCATGGTCAACCTTGAGTTCTAGTAGACCTGTGACTTCCTTGCTTACATAAGGTAATGCCTTGTATTTTATGTGGGATAATATTCTATGCCAAAGTTCACATGGATTCTCAATGGAGTGGTTCATGGATGCTTCTGAGTGACCTTTTAGATTATACAAGCCACCTTCTTCTTTTCCAATAACAATTGCTTCTTCCATGGTTTTTCCTTTGACCCACATAAGAACTTATCCATCTATGAAGGAAACTTTGAATCCTTTCTTTTCTAAATATGATATGGAGAGTAAGTTCTTTTTCAAACCTAGTACATATAGTACATTCTTCATCTTCATTGGGGTCCCTGAGTTAAGCTTGTAATTTGATTCTCCTACTCCCTTGATAGGGTATTGATAATCATCTCCAAGTATAACTTTCTGAGAAAAAATATTTTTTGAAAGGAAAGAGAGAATGTATCTTTGACCTTTCATGTTCTTGGAAGCACCACTATCAATGAGCCAAGTTTCCTCAGTAGGTGATACTGATCCTGAGAGGGCAGAGATTAAGACATAGTCTTCAATTCATTCTTTTATCATCTTTGTGGGTGGCTCTTCATATTCAACTGCATGGGCACGGTGCCTATTTTTTTTCCTCTTGTATTCTTCTCATCTAGATGGACAATGTTTCACAATATGTACCATCTTGTCACAATGGTAACATTGGTAGGATGAGAAATATTTTTCTCTTCTTTTTCCTTTCTAAAACTTCTGGAATCTCCTTGGTTGAGATTATTTATCTATGAATTTATTTTGGGGGTGAGACTCTATCAATTTCTTTCTCGAAAAAATACTTCTTTCTTCCTCCTTTAGTGTGAGTATCTAGGGCTTGATCTTCATCTCTTGATAGCAAAGCTTCTCGGTTTGCTACTCTTGATTCTTCTTGAATACATTCTTCCCAAAGACTGTCAAATTGTAGTTTCTCCTTTCTGGCACAAAAAGTTTGGATGAATACATCCCAAGGTCTTGTGAGACCATTAAGGGTCGTCATTATGAGTTCGTCTTCATCTATAGTATCCCCAATTGATTCTAGTTGTTCTTTGAATTGTGACATTCTAGAGAAATATTCCTAGATTGTTTCTCCTTTATGCATCCTTGTATTCTTGAGTTGAGTTCTTAGATTCATCTTCTGATTTATGTTCTTTCCTTCATATAATATGGTTATGGCATCAAACATTTCTTTTGGAGTCTTGTTTGAAGACACTTGAGGAATCAAGTGATCTTTGATAAAATATGCAATCATTCTTTTGGCCCTAATTGTGTCATTTTGGTGTTTTTCTTTAGCTGCAGCATCGACAGGTTCTCGTACATCTTCTTTAATGAATATTTCTAGGTCATTCTCTTCAAGAATAAGCCCAATCCTATAATTCTAAGCACGAAATTTTTCCACACCTTTAGCTTGTCAACAAGCTTCGTGCTTGCAGACAACTTTTACCTAGAGCTTGAAAATGACCAAAAAATGAAAATGCTCAGAGTTGAATTTTGAACTTACTAGGAGGTGTGCTTGGCTGAGGTGAGTAGCCTGGTGTGGTTAGATTTTAGAAAATCCAAAATTTTCTCCTTCAAACTTGACCAACAGATTTCTGAACTAGTGCTTCTGGTTTTCTGGTACTTCTGGTTTCCTGGTACATCTGGTTTTTGGGTACTTCTAGTATTGGTGAAAACTAGGGTTTCACTTTTCGGGAGTTCTATCCACTGAAAAGGTGCACTGAAGGCGCCAAAGAGTTCCTTGGGATAGGGTGCACTTTTCTAGATGACTTTTCAGCTGAAATTCCTCTTCAATAAAAATCCCTAATTTCCTTGTACGAAAACAATGACATTTTTCTTTTTCCTGTGAAAGATGCTCTCTTCAACTCAAATCTGATACAATGTTAGAGTTTAATATATTATTAGGTTTCTTTTCAATTTACTATATAACCATAGCATATATAGATCACTAAGAGAAACAAAATCATAAGAGACACATCATTTATCCTGGGAAACCCTCATGGGGGAGAAAACCCAACAAAAAATTCCTTAATATAGATATCCAATACAATTCCAAGAGAATAAACACAACACTACAAAAATTCCTCTTCCAAGTAACGCATCTCTCTCTCTTCCTTCTTCTTCAACTGTAGCTCCAAACTTGCACTTCTAGATGATTGAATGAGCAAGTGAGTAAATGAGGCGCTGACCTCCTTTATTTATACAATATGGCAGGTGCTGAAAGGAAGTGTCTTTTCACTGGTAGGGACGACTTCTCTTTTTGGGTGGTTAGAACCACTTTGATTTATTCTGGGGGGAGACTTCTTATTTTTCATATTACAATTAGGGTTTGACCAATCCGCAAAAGGGGATTTGGTCATTTACAATTCCTGACATGATCAATCCACAAAAGGGGATTTATCTAATGAATAATACATCAATAATAAATAGAATACTCTTTGCATTTACAATATTTCAACAATATAGTTGTTGTGAAGGATCCAAAAACCCTAATGTGGTAGGCCTAGAAAACAAGCAATTATGGGTTTTATATGCTTTCTATTATCCTAATTAAATGTCTGTAACATAATTATCTCTATTGAGGTTGTAAATCAAACATTGTCTTGATATTTTGGAGGGAGAGTAATAAGGGAAGAACAACATATTATAAGCATGTTGTTGCATTCGTATGTCTATGGATATTTGAGATGATCTAAGGATATTTATGTAATTGGATTATAAGTAGGTGTTTTGTAATGGATAAATGCCTCCCTATCGATATAAGAATCAATATGATTTCATGTGTATGGGATAATTTTTTAGATCATCAATCAAGGTTGTTCTTATTCCTTTGGAAACTCTTCTAGGAGTAAACTGATTTGGGGATTGTCCCATTTATCAAATGAACCAAGTGAAATTTAGGAAGAGCCATATATATGCACAAAAAATCAAAGCTTACTTGGAAATCCGCACGAGATGATCTAAGAGATTACATGAAGGTTACTGAATTTGTATGACTATGGGGATTTGAGATGATATGAGGGGACTATATGAAAACCAATGAATTTGTATGTCTACAAGTATTTGATATGATTTAATGAAGGATAATTTGCTAACAATGTGATCATTAATGAAGGATAATTTGCTAACAATGTGATCAATTCTCCAAGGAATGGTGTTGTGTGAAGGTAGATGAGGCATCATTTGATTAGTAGAGAAGGTAGAATAAATAAAATTCAAAGCCTCTATGAATTAGTGGGCTTATAATTTTATAACTAGGGAAGTTTGATGTAGGAGGATATGCATGTCTCCATATTACTTGATTTCAATGGAGATCATGTCTCTTTAATACTAGTAATTGTGATCCATAATCTAGTGACTTTGTGTACACTTGTTGTTAAGGCTCCCAAAACCCTAATGCGATAGGCCTATAAATAAAATAATTATGGGTTTCACATGATTTCTATTATCCTCATTAAATCATTGCAACATATTTCTCTCTATTGAGGTTATACACCAAGCATTATCTTGATCTTTTGGAGGGATAGTAATAAGGTAAGAACAACATATTACAAGCATGTTGTTGCATTTGTATGCCTATGGATATTTGAGATGATTTAAGGATATTTATGTAATTGGATTATAAATAGGTGTTGTGCAATGGATAAATGCATCCCTATCGAGATAAGAGTCACTATGATTTCATCTGTATGAGATACTTGTTTAGAGAATTGATAATGGGGTTGTTCTATATGTCTTTGGAAACTCCTCTTAGGAGAAAGCTAATTTAGAGCTTGTCCCATTTATCAAATGCATCAAGTGAAATTTAGGAAAAAATCATATATATGCATAAAACATCGTTGCTTGCTTGGAAATCCACATGAGAAATGCCCCTTATTTTCTAGAGTGTAACATTTCCCAATTGTGTGTGTGTGTGTGCATATATATATATATATATATATATATATATATATATATATATATATATATATATATATTACTAAATATCCTTTTCGGTTTTTTCATTGTATTAAGGTGAGTGGGTGAGATGATTTAAATAGGCTCCTCCATTATTTATGTATCAAACTATATATTTCATTTTTAAATCCTAGGTAGATCATATTGTGTGTAGTCAATTGGCTCGAGTTCTTGGGAACTTTCAATTCCTATAACCATTCATAATTGTATTTGACATTTTTTGAAAGATTTATTTATTCGGTTGAGATGTGGACTTGAATTGTCATTTTTGGTGCATCCTCAAAGTAGGCCTTTTTGAAACAAGGTTGGAAAAATATTCATGTTACATTAGGGGTAAGAAGGTTTAAGGAGGATATGAAACAATCTATGGACTATAATATGCCTTCTTTACAATATATTTTAATATAGGATTAGAGGAAGGGTGGATGGATCTCAATGGAAGACGTAGAATATTGGAAGCTACACAATGACTTAATCAACCTATCCCAGAGAGTCAAGGCACTCAAAAAAGTGGTTGATATAACAAGTTTCCATTTTTAGATTTGCACAGTTATTTTCTCTTTTGACAAGATGTTGATATTACATATATGTGTAGTTATGATCTCCAAAAATGAAAATTTATTTTTTTTGGTCCTATTCTCTAGGAACCATACTATCAATTATGACACAGGTGGTAGGTGTTCTTATCTAAGAGAGTGGGACTATGGATAGTTCAAACATATTTCTCATATGTGCGGAGAAATTCTCAAGTGTGACATGGTTCATATTACTAGTCTTGTTGTAGTAGAGATAAGGACTTGTTACTTACATATAGTTTTGTTGAATTAGACATGTCATATTTAGGGAATTTAATATTTAACTTGGAACTCATTTAGTTAAATAACTATCATCATAGGATAAAATCAAAACATGCATTTTTGTTTTTGTTAGCTCACTTGCACTCAAAACATAGTCCCTATTACTAAATATGGGTATTGTCACCATGGATATCAAGCCTATATCACCACTTTCCTTTTGTGTTATCCCATGTTCAATCCATATGGGCTCACCACTTTCCTATTCCCTTATTTTTTAATATTGGTTGTCAAATAATGGCACATCTATAATCTTAAGGACATGAATTTGGATTATATTACCACACAACAAATGCATTAATTTTAATATACATGACCCATTGAAAATATTTTTAGATCCATTTGAGGAGAACCTCAATACCATTGGTACATTATTTTATTATTAACAAGGCCACTAGTGAATAAACCATGAGTAGTGCGTGTCATGGATAAAAACATTCATTTTTTCATAATTTTATTCAATGGAAATATAGTAGAGTAGAGTGAACAAAGTAGAGTATAGAAGATATGAGTCGATTCAATAAAGAAGCCTTCAAATCTCCATGTAATTGAGAAACAATATTTGTGTAACTAATTGAAATTCAAATAACATGACATAGAAACAAGTACAATAATAACACACAAATTCACAACACAAAGACACAAACACAACACACACATGAGGCACAAGCACATAGAAATATACACACAGGAAGTGCTTCCAATACAAAAAGAATATAGTACAAGGACCCTGCAAATTCTAGAGGAGGAGGATGTAGACAAAAACATTTGAACTATTTCATTGTAAAATCATACACATATATAGAGATATATTCCACCCCTTCTCGACCATTAGAGGAACAAATTAACATCACATCTATCTAAAAAAAAACTAGAACCACTTTGCTAGAAATTCTCTATCCTTCAACTTTAGCCATCAGAAAATTTTGAATGTTGAACAAGTTTGAATTTGATCCACCACATAGTGATAGATAAGCTTCACCCTTATTCTCACAAGTTATCATTTTTTATTCTTGTAGAGCATTGGGATATAATTTCTTTCTCTTCTCTTTGCTAAAATCTCCCACCTTCCACATTTCATTATTTCAAATTTTATCCACCATATAGAGATAGCCCGCCAACAACCTTAGAAATTTATCATTTTTCATGTTAGTAGGATTGATAATGTGTGTTTTGTCTTGGTGCTAATCAGAAACACCGCTATCAAGGATGATTTATTGGTCAACCTTCCCCTCCCACATTTGTGTGCTCAATGCATGTGTGTGAATAATAACAAGGATAATAATAGTTATATACCCCTATCTTGTCTTGGAATAGGTTTTATGGCTATATAGTCTCCTTCTCGCATATCCCACATTGGTTGTGAGGGTTTTTCATCCACAACCTGTAATCCCTAATATAGCATGATCCTTACTCCATTGAGGGTGACTAGAGAGGTGGCTCCCCCTTAATAGCACCACACCATTTGTATGTATGTGGGTATAAATCCACATTGAGAACAAGTATTGCTATTGTGGGGAGTATAACCTAAAGATAAGTGTTCCCTATTAGTGAGTTGTTGAGAAACCAAAGAGTGGATGGATAAAAGTGGTATATTGTTTTATGTTGGAGGAAATTGTATGACAAAGAGTAAGAAACCAAATAAAATAAAGAAGAAGAATATAAAGGAGAAAGAAGAGGTTTCCATTTATTGTAGGAATAAATATCTTGGGAGAAATCATTGCTCTCTTGTTATAAAAGAGAAAGTTAATATCAAAGATAAATTGTTTATTTATAAAGAAATGGACATGGGTGAAGAAAAGTGTCACCTAGGGACAAGTGACACACTTGAGGAAGTGTTCATGAGGATGGAAGGGAGCATGTAGTTGAATGCATGTCTGAAGAATTTTCAAACACAAAATTCGTGGAAGGAAAGAATTATAAATAGTGTTGGATCAAAAAAATATTGATTTCCCTAATGTCTATGTAGTGGAATAAGGATTTTGATTCTACAAAAAGCTTAAGGGAAAATGGTTCCATTTATAAACATGGAATTGTCACTATCATAGCATAAGATAAGGTTCACATGCAATTCTTTCACTAAGTGTAATGTTCCCAACCACCCCTACACCAGTTGGGATAGTGGGGTACTCAAAATGTTTCCCCAATTTCCAGAATTTCTCCATACCATTAACTTTGATACCATATAATTACTTTTCCTTGTCATATGATGACAATTATACATGTGAAATGATATGCAGGATCATACAAAATTTATGATAACGTTCAGATTATAAATGGGAATTTATTGATTTAACCATTACAACAAGTAATCATATAAATTCACATAATTAACATCATAGACACATTAAAAGAATATATGATAGAATACTTATATTTAACAATGATATACACCAAGTGGATGTTGTTATGGGATGTTCCTCCTATCTATAGGAAGTGTTTCACTAGGTCTTTCTACAACATGACATGCCCCTGTTGGGGCTATGAGTCCACATGGATGAGAAAGACTCTCAAAAACTAATTCCAATTAATTTTTTATCCTATTCATTCATGCAACCATCCCAATCACTAGCTCTCCTTTCCCCTTCAATCTGAAAAAACCATAGAATTCGACCTCCTTCTCTACAATGCAATTCCTTAGGATGTCACACCTGTTTCTTGGGATCTGTTACCATAGGATTTGTACTTCATGTCCAAATCGCTCCATGAGATCCAAATCTTGTGCAACAATTGGAATCTTCTACCACTTTCGCCTTAGTAGTTTATTTCCTCGTTTTAGTGATTGAAGAAGGTTCACTAGAAGGGAGGCTTCCCTGGTGACCTTAAGGGATCAAATAGTAATATTATCCAAGAATAACTTCCCCTAAGTATATTAAGCCACTTTTCCATGTAAGTACATAGTAAATGAAATTAAATCCTAGTGGTTGTAGAAAAATTTTATAAAAGAAAAAATAAATATCATTAGTTTGCTAAAGTTAGGGTTAGAAAAGTTAGTAACATCTCTTTGAGAGAGAGAATGCTAATTCTAAGTGCAATTTTTACCACAAGAATGATATTATACTAGTATCATTGTCTTTTAGAACTTATGGAGTCAAGCATGAAACACCTTGAAGATTGAACTATATGATAAGAAAAATTAGGTTTAAACCATAAGGTGCAAAGCCTTATGGGACTTAGGACTAAACCTTCAAGGAAATGATTTGTAGGGTGAAAAGCCTCTTGGGCCTTAGGTGCCAGTTTCTCTCTTCTAGATGACTTAGGTCAAGGATTAAGGACTAGGATCCAAACCCTAAGGTGAAAATCCTCTTGAGATTTAATGTTTCTCTAATTAGAAACATCGGATAGACATTCTTCGAGATTGGTCATGCTGATTTGACAAAGGGAAATGACTCATTTACTCATGGAGCTTTGATAGTGGTGAATGGCCCAGGCGTAGTATTTATCCTAGCAAGGAGTGGATAGACTCGAGGTTCTCTCATATTCCCTGCTCCAGGATGGAGTGATCTATGTTAGTTAGACGTGCATGTGAGGAAATAATAATCAACATAAATATAATATATAGTGTAACATCCCGCTCTGGCGCACTGAGAAAACTTATTCTTTAAGGACACTTGCTCGCAAGTGATCTAGAATTTTATGATAAGAAAACATTTATCCTTGATTATGATGCGACATGATAGATGACATGATGTTTTACTTCTTAGACATGGACAGGTGCTATTGACTCGGTTTTACTAAGTGTGCAGGGTTTTTGACCTTGAGGATGCAGAGGCATCGACAGGACCCCTTGGACTGCGGATCGAGTCAGGGAGTGTGCTTTGGGGTTGATTGTTTACTGTGATGTTAGTATATTTGATTTGATGATATGATGTGGACATGTTCTGATACAATTGTTGATGATGCAGGCTGATGATAGCTTGCCGACCAGACTCACATATGGAGTAAAGGGGCCACACACGATTTCTAGAGAGGTTGAGGGAGAGGTGTGGACAACAACCCTGCCACAGCCTACTAGCACTCCCACCGTGGCTCGAACTGT
>SNQJ01S0099863.1:40952-59333 GCA_010110895.2 Picea sitchensis
CTAGTTCAGACTCTAAGTCCTAAGTCTAAAACTTCTCTAGGGTAAAATTTTTGTCTAACCTTAAGAAAAAGACCCTATAAAAATAAAAATAAAAATTTAAACTAAAACCCACTTAAGTAATTGTCTTAGTCTTCATAAATTTTGGGGTAAAATAAAGAGAGTAGTAATTTAATTAAAATCCGTGGTTTTATATTGTAAAGAAGAAATAATTTATTTAACTTGCAAAAGAGTAAAAATAATTCAAATTAATAATAAAAGGGAAAGAGTAAATAGAGAAACTACCTTTTTGGCTCTAACAAAAAGGGAAATAAGGGAATAATAAAAATTAGGAAACTAAGGAAATGGAGGAAACATAATAAAGGAAAGATGGGAACTTATGGTAAAAAGAAAGGTCAACATAGTAAGGAATTTGCAATTAAGAACCTTCTAAAATGAACTAAATTAGCAGCTTCATTTTAGGGAAAGTATTTAAACCCGTAAGGGAATCTAGGAACACCTATGAGTAAATTTAGGAGCAACTCTAGGTGGGTGAGGGAGATGAGACAATTAATAAATTAAAAAAATAAATGTTGGAGGAAAGTGGGGGATGAATGACACTTGTACGATGGAAATTTTTTTAGAAGATTTTCATTAAAGCTTAATTAAAAGAGATTTAGGGAAAGTTTCGAAGACAAAAACTCAATAAAAAGAAAGGGAAGAGAAGGAAGAAGGGGATCGATTGTTAGCGTAACGTTACGCTGTTGGATTTGTGACTTGATTGATTACTTGTGGGGAGTTGGGACATCCCATCTCGGATAGGAGTGGTAGCTCGACCTTGCGAGGCGAGCTAGGAGCTAGACATACCATCTGGATAGTGTGTGGTCCCTTTGCGGCTCGGGGGGCTAAGGGGGAAGTAGAGTACCCCTAGCGATTGGCTGGGAGGTACCGATGAGGTCTCAACAGTCGGCGAGCGGGAGCGGCATGGAGTGCATGGACGTCATTCGAGGCAGACGAAGAGGCAAAGGTATGCTCTTATACTTTGTAGTGTAGAATGCTTTGGACTTACGGTTGGATTGCTTATTGATTTGAAAAAGATTAGATAGACTTATTACGGTTTCGTTTGAAATTTATTGAAATTGTTTATTGCTGGTAGTTTATGTGCGTTGTATTATGAAACTTATTCGGGCTAGAAGTAGAGGTCTGTGTTGAATGGAAGCATTTTTTTTTCTGGGAAGTGTTTCAACAAATTTCTGATCTGTTATTGGCAGAGTTGTAAAACCCCCTTTTGATGCGTCTATTCAGAAATTTTTTCTGGGTTCTGCGTTCTATTTAATTGAAGGCCTTCTGCCCAGCGTCCTTCTTCCGCTGGGAATGCATCTCCCCTTTTCCCTCAGACATAATTTAAATAAATGTAATAAAGGTATAGCCTTCGTTTGACCCATCTTTTACCCCCTTCTGGTTTCCCAAGCGTATAGATTGTTACCGTCAGTGGAGGTTAAGGGCACCACGTTACTTGACCTTTACCTCTCGACTTTTTAGTTTAATGACAACGATAAGCTTTACAACGTTTCCTTGCTAAATCCCCCGATTTCGATTTAGACGTGGTAGGTGCTCTTCTGGTTGACAACCGTTTGCACCACGTTTTTGCGTTAAAATCTTGACAACGAACTTACTGTGGAGACGGTTTTACTTACCCTCATTCCAAAGTTTCATTTCACTTGACAACCCATGTTTTTAAACTGTACATCGGTATCCTGGATACGACAAACCTTAGATAGTGAATCCTGACCGATCTTATGAGGTTATGCCACCAATAATATGCTCACCCTTTCGGCCTTTGAAATGCCTTGCCCGATTCGCGTCCATCTGAGACCTCCCTTCAGTTTTATTATTCAACGATTGAGGTACGTGCGCCTCAAAGAGGACAGGAGTTGGGAGGTGTAGCAGCTATTGTATCGGACACCGTGCCCTCTTTACCAGTTAAGATGGGTTACCTGTGATAGTGGATTTTAGACTTTTACCCAACATTCACTCCCCGCCCTCCTCAGAGCGTTTACCCATTGACCCACCAGTTGTTCAGATCATTTGTGCCCTCTGCCAGCTGCCTCAGCGCATGTTTTTCACCACTCACGAGGTGGGTTTTTCTTCTAAATTTTTATGCAGCTGGAAAAAATCTGAATTTCAGATGTTACTCTGTAGATAAATAAAATCTATTTAATGTAATGTGTAATGTGTAGATAAATAAAGTCAAATGTAATGTAATGTGTGCGCCAACGTTTCAGTCGACCAACCAACCAGCATACATTGGTAGGTTATGCTCGGATCGCTTTGGATGTGGTTAATTCTGGAGGGGAATAATGTGTGCACCATCATTTCAATCGACCATCCAACCAGCATGCATTGGTAGGTTATGCTCGGATCGCTTGGGATGTGGTTAATTCTGGAGTACAGAGATCTCCTTGCAGTTTCCATATTGGTTCGTAGATAGCCGTATCCTATGAAACGCCTTTAGCCTTAAAACCCCCTTATTTTTTTTATCTTTTATCTTTACTGTTGGGCTTTCAGACAACAAGAGTAATGGTCAGTGTGATTTCCTTAATGTTGCTATTATGGAAAGTTAGCACCTTGTCCTTGCCTTACTTAAATACCCGGATACTGGATCTTAAAGCACCTCGTTCCTTCGCCTCCCTATTTTTAATGGTAGCTGGAATTTGTCTAATGACTGTGTTGTTGGGTTAAATCATCAATCAGATAATCTTGTTAGCTCTTAATGAGGGATCATTGTATAGTGGCCTTAGATTATGGACAGTTTATTACCCTAAATATTGTATAGGGAGAAGTTTAGAGATTGTCTTAATATTCGCTCTCGTTGAATTAAGAACAGGTTCAAAAAAGGGGCGATGGTGGTTTTATTACAGTTGTCTTGTCTTATATTATTATTATTGGAATAGTTCTGCTTTTCTTTTCACAAAATCTTGACATTTATATATTCTATTGAGTGTAAGTGGTTTTATTACAGCTGTCTTGTTTTATATTATTATTATTGGATTAGTTCTTCTTTTCTTTTCATAAAGTCTTGACATTTATATATTCTATTGAATGTAAGTGGTTTTATTACAGCTGTCTTGATTTATATTATTAGTATTGGATTAGTTCTGCTTATCCTTTCATAAAATCTTGACAGTTATATATTCTATTGAATGTAATGGAATGAAATACGATATAATGAGATGTTACTGTAATGTCATATAAGTAATGAAATGTTATTGTAAGGAATGTAAGGTAATGTTATGTTAATGATATATAATATGACAGAATGTAATGAATTATAATGTAAGGAATTGTTGATGTAATCTAGTGTAATTTACTGGACTGTTAATGTCAGGTAATGGATTGTGATGTAATGTTAAGGCTATGTGGTGTAGTGTTTTATGTA
The DNA here is from genome assembly GCA_010110895.2 of Picea sitchensis. Taxonomy (NCBI): domain Eukaryota; kingdom Viridiplantae; phylum Streptophyta; class Pinopsida; order Pinales; family Pinaceae; genus Picea; species Picea sitchensis. The sequence continues at coordinate 44,368 of SNQJ01S0099863.1, forward strand.
ATGCTAATGTTCAAGGTAAAATAATGTTAATGTGTTCATCATTCGGGTAATGATATCGCAGTTTATTTATGTGGTTAACACCTAAAAAGCAAGATGATTGTGATTATTGCAAGTCATTGTGATATAAAAGGCATTAAGGGCATCAACTCATGGCAATGCTATTACCATTTTTACTGCTAGTGATAGCTTACAATTGTATTTTCCTTGAACTAAGTACAATAAGATTTTGATTTAATAAATGGGGGATTGAGATTAATTAGATTTACCTCATGCTAAATGTACTCGACGGTAATGAAATTAAAGGGAGTAATTGCTTTGTAATCAATCATTGTTGATTCATAGACAATTCCTTGTCTTAATATTGGTTGGTCGTTGTCTGAGTCTTTTGTCTTGCGCCTTCCGCAGAGGATGGGGTTGTTCTCGGTTTTGTTGTTCTTGGTTGTATTAATTTCATTGCTTGGTCTGTTGTGTCGGGCGGGATGTAGACATCTCCATGTTCCTCAAAACAGTCGCCAACCCTGAGACATTAAATGGTTAAAATCGATGGGAACCTGGGCTTGAGCATTGCTTATGTGTCTTGGAGGTCCTAACCATTGCAGGGTAGGATGGACGGGTAGTCAGTCTTACTTGTAGTCGTTTGATCATCGTTAATGCATGCAATTACTGGTTGTGCGTCTTATGTCTTCTTGTTGTGTTCTTCTTGGTTTACGTAATGATCGTCGTAGGGTGGCGACGCAACGTCGAATGTGTTGTTTCCCTTGTACATGCGCGCACACACTTTTAAAAAGCACAAAAAAAAAAAAAATTGCACTCGTTATAAGAGGTTTGGCGTCGTAACAAGGAGGATTGTTACATATAAATAATGTATTTATAATATAATGTATAAAAATATAAATAATCAATAATTAATAATTAATAATAAATTAATTAATGAAAAGAAAATAATGGAAAAGACATGTCCATTAAATGAAAAGGAAATCCACCCAAGTATATATATCGGTGCCCTCAATTGTAATATATCATCTCATATAATATTTACTTACAACAACCTCTCATCAAGTCCGCTAAGTCTTGTGAGATTTTCAGAGTGTAATTATTCTATGATAACAATAGAATTTATATCATAAGGAAATAATTATTAGATCTGAAAAAGAACCTAAAAAAAAAAAATCAATATGATATCAGAGTTAGTTAAAATCTTTCAGTGCCATATCTAGTATAAGTCTTTTTCGAGGCTAGTTAAAATATTTCAATGCCAGATATGATAGATCTACTTCAGATCTTTTATTTTTTTCAATTGTATGGTCATGGTTGTGAGAGACATGTGCACACAGAGTGACCACATTCCCTTAGGTAACGATTTTCCTAATTACAGGGCATGACCTCCTTAAGGATTGCACTAAGGTTGGTGAAAAATGGTTCTTCCAAGCACATGATAGGTTCCTGTAATTGTCTCTTAGAATCGGTTGAGAGGGATTCAACATTGTGAGTAGAAATTGGTGATAACACTAAGGATAGAGAAGAACATGCTTTCTACCCCAAAATTGGAGGGTAAAGTCTATAGATTTTCATTCGTGAATGGATAGGTTTTTGTATGGCCTCAGGTCTCATTCATAGACTCTGAAACTTCCTTTTTATTTTTCCTTTTATCATATTTGCAAGTCCCCTTTTATAAGGTTTCAAGCTATAAAATCACTACTTGGGATTGGGGTGAACGCGAAAAGGGTAGAGCTCAAGTTTGGAATGGATTTTGAGAGTCCTTTGCTATCATTTATTTCTTTCTTTATCATCATTATTTTATTATTTTAGTAGCATCTACAATCAACCTCAGGGCCTTCATCCCCTCTTCTGATGAGAGAATGAATCATGACCCATTACTGAAGTTTAGTAAAATGTGATAGGATTTAGGATGGAAAGTGTTAAGTATGGTTGGGAATAGATCATTACCCTTGTGAGGGCCCCCCAATATCACCCCTTTTCCCTGAAAAGTGAAAACACAAGACTAGGGCACAAATGTTCACCAACAAGGTGAAACAAGGAAACAAACATAACTTCTTGAGATAATGATCCATTGTATAACTTCAACCATTGATCCTCATTCACATGCCTAGTAAATACATAACGATACTTCATATGAAAGAAGGACTGACAGACCTCATGGTAACATTGGCTTACCATCTCCCATATAACCAGTTCACTGGATGTGATGAGCTTGGATGATCTAAAGAAAAAGAGGTAGTTTGATGGGGGATGTTGGGATGATATATGTGGACATATTGACCATCATCATGGTCGGTATATTTTTATCCATCAATGGACATGAGATATGATATCCTCTATTTACCCCTAGGAATGTGGGTGTAATAGGATCGAACATAGAATTTCTAAGAAAATATAAATGCTTGGATTTATAGGGATTCATAGTATCCATTTTCACCATAGTCATACAATTCATCTCCCTTCACAAGCTTGGATGCCTTCCTTCTAAAATTCATACCAAGATAGAATGATGATGGAATGATGGACATAATGCGGTATAAATATGGAAATCTCTCAAAAACAAATAATTAGTATGCATGCTTTTAATTTTCCACTTGGCACTCAAGGAAATCCTCCCCAACTACTTTTACATGCATCTCAAGGATGATATTCCTTTTACACAAGATAAGGTAATAACTTTGAGTTATACTAAAATATTAGAATAATATTGTATTTGGCCCCTTTGGCCCCCTCAAACTCCTCTTGTTCCTCTCTTGTGGATTCATATTCCCCCATCATTTGAGTCCCCCTTATCTAAGAAATAGCTATATATTTTTATTAATAACTTCAATTTACATCATTTGCATTCCTTGACCCTTGGAGATACTATTGGATCGTATCCTAATTCACATTTTTACATTAAAATATATTTTAGGGATCAAAATTGTAACAACTTGTTTTCCCCAAGACTGTAATTATGTACAAACTTCATATATGGTTGTTATGAGACATGTAATTATATTTTAATATAAAACACCAAGTCATTGACTGAGAGGGAACAACCTTGATATTATTGGCCATGATACACCAAAGGAAATTGATTATACATAGGATTGATTGATCTGTTGTAGGATGTGGAACTATGATGTATGAAGTGTGGAAAATAGGAAGCTCACAAAACAAGCTAATTGACACTAAAAACATAAATGAAACCTACCTACCATGAAACCATACTTTACATGAGATCCATGCAACCATTGAAGAAGTCACAAAAGTGGTTGAGGACAAATGAATGACTGATGACAATGAATTTGCGTGAAATAAGGGTTGATTGAAAAACTAAAAAATTCTACCATGGAACCATCCTCAAATTGGAAACTCGTAGACGGTGGATGGCATTTGCAGGACATCCCAAGAAGTTCTCAGGGACAAAGAAGAAAACACATAGAATAGAGACACCACGAATAACATGGAAATAAGAGAGAGGCATAATAGCGAAGAGAAATAGACAGAGTCAAATAAAGGAAAAATAATGTGCAAAATATTGGAGTGTCGATTAAGGAAGACAAGGAAAAATAGAGAGCTTGTCTGAGTTGCTATTGATCACCCTGAGCAGAGAAGACCCAAATCCATGAACTGGAGCCTTATAGGGTCATAGCTTGGTTCTTACTAAACCTAAACTGGAACTAGTAAGGGGAGGTCACTGAGGGACTATTGATCAAAGAAAGGACTCCCTTGTGCAGAGCAAATCTAGTTGAGAAATAACCTGATAATTTTTCGAAGACCCAAGCTTAGTGGGAGGTAGAAACTTATGTCGTATCAAAGGAGGAAGGAGAGTAACCTTCCTAGGTCATAACAATATTATACCCCTGATGAGTTAGTTTCCTTGGTTGTATTATGTCTTGGAATGGGGGTGGTGTGTTGTAGGAAGTCACTCTGTAGCAAGGCATAAGGTTGGGAGGAAAGTCGTCCTCTCTCATTCAGTCGGATTTGACTATTTCCTTGATAGATAAGTGATCAAATGCCTTGAATATGCTTATGAATAATGTATTTATATGTGTATTAAATTTCTGTCATGCATGATCATTTCATATGTATGATCCTATAGTTGGATGCCCAAATTCTAGGATCACTATATAATGCATTCCACTAGCTGTTAAACTAATGTGAATTCGACTGTTCCATTTCATAGTTGAAAATCTTGTGAGTTGTTCCTAATTTCTTGTAATTATTCATGGTATTCAATGGTGTTGAATGGTCCAAACCCCTGGGAAGGATTGGACCGAGGTCCTGTAGAATTCAAAATTTATCTGAGTCCCCAAGAGAACTAATTGTCTTCCCTTAAAAATCTAGTGTTAATATGTGAAGGGATCATAGTCGTCGATATCATTGTTTGAGATATCTCGACCCTTCTTCAGTAGAGTGTATTTTATGGGAGAATCAAGTGTTGAGACTAGTACAAGGTTTGATGAAACCAAAACCCTTAGTGTTAACAAGGTCCGTTAATTTAGACATTAGTATGTTGGGAGCAATCATAATCGTCAATCCATAAATCATTGTTAAAAAGAAACCCTTATCATTGATCTCGAAGACATATCTTTCACTTAGGATATAATTGGGGAGATGATGTCATGGTGAAATCTCAATGAAGATGCTTTCTACCTTGGCATCCCATGAATTTCGGGGAGTGACATGTGTCCCTCTTTGGTTGGCTATTAGAGAATGAGTGGGTCCTATCAGGATAGGGAGTTCCCTTGGGCCCTTCATGGGAATTTTTGACCATAATATTAGTAGGGAATACCTCAAGAATCCTATACCATAGGATCCCAACATATCATCATTGGAAGTAGGGTTAGTAAAAAACTAAGAGAAATAAAAAATGTCAACGATACCCTCATCGGTGATGGAATGAGGAACGTTGACCTCTCGATGAGTAGGAGAAACCTTTGTCGTTGATCACCTATGGAATTTATCCAAAGAGAAATAAAATATGATGATGTCATATGATTACATGGCATGCCTTCAAGGCATCCAGGATGTCAAGATGACCAGTGTTAGCTCGTGGTTGGCTGAAAAGAGCTAGAGAGGAGAGAGACATTGATAGTCGTTGACCTCGTTAGACATTGGATGGGGAGATCTGAACCATTAATATGTACATGTTGTTGTCAAATGAAAGGGAGGTTGGAATGGTTACATACATTAAAGGATTGTTGATGAAAAATAAATTATATATCCAATGATAGCCATTGATCTCGGTGGGCCTCATCCATAAACTATGGGGACCATTGATATAGGGGTTTTAACCCCCACACAAAGAGATGTTGTCAATGTGATCCTAGCCATCAATATATAAGATTTTGAACCATAGGATATGTGGAAAGTGTACCATAGAGAATCTTCATCGGAGTTCGACGATTAAGGTTGAGTCTGTGGGATATAAAATCCCAACGATGATGAGAGGAGGGAAGAAAGTTTAGACTGGAGACCCAACATGTCACTGCAACATGGTTGGTACGAACAATGAAAAGCCACATTGACACCACGTTGGGTTGATATGGTATTTGGATAATGAAGTACCATAAATATTTAGGAATCCATCACTTTGACCCAAAGCTTGGATTTGGGAGTGGTTACAACCATTAGAAAAATTTCAACGAGTAGAAGACAATAATATTCTCCAGATATTCCTTTGAGAGAATTGAGGAGAAGAGAAATATTAATGCCCCATATCCTTGAAGGTTAATAAGGGGGTTGGGTGTGTTACAAAATGGTATCAGAGATGAGTTCAAACTCTTGTCTTGAATGGGTTGCCAAGGTCACTTAAGCCTATTAAAAAGGAACTTTTGCGTTGTCTGGAATGCATGTATTTAATGTACCAACAAAAAATGCTAGCGATGTTGTTTTTTCAACATGTAGGATTAATAAAAGTGAATGGTGCAACACAATATGGATGACACCTCACACCTTAAAGACGAATATTCTAATGGTCAAAGGGATAGAGAAAACCCTCCAAATTTTATGGCCACGATAAGAAGTTTGAAGGGAGATAACGAGAGGGTTATGAGAGCCTATGTTGAGTAGGTTGAGATAAATGCGATCTTACTATAGATCCTATCAAAAATTAAAAAACATATGAAACAAGGCCCTAGCAATGTTGAACTGAAGTAGTCGGAGAGGGTTAAAACCCCTTCGAATTCTCAAAAGCATGGATTGAATCATAGTGATGCAGGAAGGATTTATTCCAGAAGAAAGCGTCGGGATACCACAAAAGGTGAAACAAGTGGAGGTATTTCCATAGAGTCGTCTATTCGGAAGACTACTTCAGTAGAGAAAACCAGTAGTGACACAGAGTCTAACAGTCCTAAGAAGAAAAAGAGAAATAAGTCTCAACATTTTCTAACTGAAGAATTCAAGAAGGCGAAGCTACCTACCTTTGATGGAGAGACAAAGAAAGGAGAGGAAGTTGAAGCATGGTTGTTTGGATTGAAAAATTCCTCTCGAGTACATAACTACTCTGTCAACACCAAGGACAGGATTGCAATATTCAACTTGAATGGAGGAGCTTCCATCTGGTGGGAATATCTCAAGGAAATTAAAAGGATAAAAGAGAGAAAATTGACATGGAAACGGTTTGAGAAATACTTTTGTAATGCCTATCTATCCAAAAATTATTATTATGATAAGATAAAATAATTTCATGAGCTTAATTTGGGACAACTTACCTTGGATGCATATGAAAATATATTTATGGAACTGTTGAGGTATGTTACCAACCTTAAATATGAGAAGGAGAGAATCCAATGTTTTCTCAGTGGACTAACATAGTCCTACCAAGACCAAATTGAGTTTTACAAACCCAATATGTTGGAGGAAACCATCTGGAAAGACAAATGTTGGTACAATCAGTCTAAGCATAAGCATGACTTGTCCAAAGATTGGAAAAAGAAGGATAAGAGAGGATTCCAGAAGAATGGATTAAAGTCCTTTCCTCGCAAGATTTTTGGGAAAGATACATAGTCAGTTCAACCAAACAGGAGTTAGCATCAACAAATTTTTTTGTCTCAAAGTATAAACAAACCAACAGAGCAGGAAAGGGAAAGAACAAAAGATCCCAAGAAAGTACCCTTGCAACGTTGGGGTTGTGGGGAGCCACATATGTTGAGGATTTTTCCACATCGTCAATAGGACAATCTAAGAGTGTATAACATATTGGAGGCAACTACAGTGAATGACATAGCCATGAGTGTGACGAGAATTTATGCAGTGGTGGAGAAATGATAAGGAGACCACCAACTTGCCTCTGTGGTGGAACTGAAAGGTATTATCATTGAACAATTAATCTATGTTTTAATTGACCCATGATATAATATTAGTTATATTTCACCTCGAGTGGTGGAAACTTGTTCATTATAGAGGAAGAATCATACCAAGGAATGGTTAGTCCAGTTATCCATTGAAATAAATAGGAAAGTCACATAGGTATTCAAAGCTTGTCCAATTGGGATGAGTGGATGTTAGACCCAAGTGGTTCTGAACATCCTACCCCTTGGTTCATACGACATGTTTTTGGGCATGGATTGGTTGGACGCCCATAAAGAAAAATTAAACTGTTACAAGAATATATTAGAGTGTCAAGATGAGAGGGAAAACACCAAAATATTGCAAGGCATTCAAAATTTGGTGTCCGTGAGGAGAATAATAGCATTGCAGCTTAAGAAACTTCACATAAACTGGTGTCCCTTATTTTCTATACAAATATTAAACTCAAAATAAGAAAATGAGATAAGGGATAAAGACCACCCAACGTTGTGGGATTAAAGAGATGTATTTCCTGAGGAGGTGCCCAGATAACCAACTAAGAGAGACCTATATTTTTCAATTGATCTTGTGCCTGGAGCAGTGCTAGCATCGAAATTGCCTTACAAGATGAGCATGCCAGAGTTGGTAGAACTGAAAAATACAGTTGAAATAAATTATGGATAAGGGTTACATCAGGCCAAGTGTATCTCCATGGGGAGCACCAACTCTATTTGTAAAGAATAAAGATGGTACCCTAAGGCTATGCATTGATTGTAGGTAGCTGAACAATATGACCATAAAAAAGAATACCCTCTGCCTAGAATAGACAATCTCTTTGATCAACTTAGAGGGGATATAGTCTTTTTAAAGATAGACTTGAGGTCAAGTTATCATAAAGTTAGTATTAAAGATGAGTAAATATACAATACAACCTTTAGAACAAGATATGGGCACTATGAGTTTGTTGTGGTGCTATTCAGGCTTACAAATGCCCCAACTACATTCATGTAATTACAAAGAAAGGGGAAGAAGTTTGTGCGGTCACCATAGTGTGAGAATAGATTTCGGCAACTGAAGTAGATACTAACTAATGTCCCTCTATTAAATATTGCATACCCAGAAAAATACCTTTTGGTTTGCAGAGATGTTTGCAAGGAAACACTTGGAGGATTTCTCATGCAATATGGGAAAGTGGTTTGTTATGAATCACTAAAAATGAACGAACATGAGAAAAAATATGTTACCCATGACCTGAAACTCACAGTGATTGTTCACACGCTAAAAATTTGGAGACATTACCTCCTCGATAGGAGCTTTACCCTCATAACCAATCATTGTGGTCTAAAGTATTTATTTGACCATCCAAAGTTGAATGATAGATAGGCTAGGTGGATGGTGTTGATCAATGAATTTGATTTCGAAATCAAGCACATAAAATGGAAAGAGAAAAAAGTAGTCAATGTGCTCATTCAAAGTCTCCATACCATACACTTAGTAGTAGTAAGGGTAGGAGGGTCCAACATTCAACAGAGGATTGAAACCTTCTCGTAGGAAGAGGAGTTCTTCAACAAAGTGAAGGAAAGACTAAAACAAGAATCTAAGGAAAGGAAGAACAAAGGATATCATATAAGGACTAATGGTCTTTTGTTGTACCATAAAAAACTATATGTGCCTAATTCAACAGAATTGAGGTGCCTAGTTATGGATGAATTCCATAAAAGGCCATATGTGGGTTACCCTCATTACCATAAAATGATGACAATTGTTAGACAATTGTATTATTGGCCTAGAATGAAGCAAGACATCTCGTGTTATATTGCTAAATGTTTGGAGTGCCAACAGGTAAAATTTGAACATCAAAACCCTGCTAGACTATTACAACCCATACGGATACTAGAATGGAAGTGGGAAGTGATTTCCATGGACTTTATCACAGGTTTACCCAAGACAACCAAGAAACATGATGCAATCATGGTTTTGGTCGATAAGCTGAGCAAGGTTGATCATTATATTCTCTTAAAGTTTACTTATAAATCCATAGTCATTGTGAATGTTTTTACGAAGAAGATATTCAAATTTCACAGTTTTCCCAAAACAATAATTTCAGATAGAGATGTTAAGATCACCTCAAATTTCTAGAAAAACTTGTTTGCAGGTTTAGAAAAAAAATTGGATTTTATTACAACCTAACATCCTTAAACATATGGTCATACCGAGAGGGTGAACATAGTGTTAGAATACATGTTACAAATGCATGTTATGCATTGGCCCAAGAAGTGGGAGGAATATCTACCATTGGTGGAATTCACATACAAAAATGGTTATCAAGAATCATTGAAGATGACTCCATTCAAGGTTTTTTATGACAGAAAGTGCAGAGTCTCAATCAGTTGGGATAGTCCTATGGACAAAATTACACTTGGACTGAAATTGTTGAAAGAAATGGAACAAGTGATGGTTAAGATAAAGAAGAATCCAAAGATATCTCAAGATAGACATAAGAGCTATGCTGATATTGAAAGAACTCCCATAGAATTCAAAATAGGAGACCATGTGTATCTCCAAGTGAAAACCAAGATAATTTCCCTAAGAATGGGGATGTGTGCTAAGTTGGCTCCTCGATATTGTGCACCATTTGAAATCCTAGAGAGAATAGGACCAGTAGCATATAGAATTTCTTTACCAACTACTATTAAAGAACATAATGTATTCCATGTGCCTTTGTTGAAGAAATATATACACGATTCTAATCATGCCATTGATTGGACTATAATACAGGTGGAACTAAAGGGATAATTTCGGCTAGAAACTTAATTCATCCTGGAAAGGAAAGAAATAATGCTCTGGAACCGAGCCATCATGCAGGTCAAGGTGCAATGGAAGCACTTTGGAGAAGATGAAGCTACATGGGAACTGGAAGATGCCATGAGATTGGCATACCCATTTTTTCTTAATGTATAATTGTAAATACATGGTGTTTTAAAACATCAAGGAAAGTGTTCCCTTTAAATGGGAAGGGAATGTCACACCCCATATTTCGTAATACTGTAATTATGTACAAACTTCATATATTAATGTTATGAGACATGTAATTATATTTTAATTTAAAACACCAAGTCACTGACTGAGAGGGAACAACCTTGATAGTACTGGACATGATACACCAAAGGAAATTGATTCAATAGAGGACTAATTGATATGTTGCAAGAGGTGGAACTATGATGTATTAAGTGAGGAAAATAGGAATCTTTCACAACAAGCTAATCGACACTGCAAACATAAATGAACCCAACCTACCATCACACCATACTTTATATGAGAGCCATGAGACCATTGAAGAAGTCACAAAAGTGGTTGAGGAAAAATTAATGACTGGTGAAAGTCAATTTGTGTGAAAGAAAAGTTGATTGAACAACTGACATAGTCTACTATGGAACCACCCTCAGACTGGAAACTCACAGAAGATGGATGGCGTCTGTAGGATGTCTCAATAATTTCTCAGGGACAGAGAAGAAAACAGAGAGAATAGAGACATCACAGAGAACATAGGAAGAAGAGATAGACACAACAACGAAGAGAAGGAGACATAGTTGAATAAGGGAAAAACAATTTTCATAAGATTAGAGTGTCGATAGAGGAATAGAAGGAACAAAAGAGAGCTTGTTTGATTTTCTATTGATCACCTTGAGTAGAAAAGACCTGGATCCCTGAACTGAAGCCTTAGAGGGTCGCAACTTGGTGCTTATTGGACATAAATCAACAATGGTAAGGGAGTTCATTGAGGGACTATTGGGAAGATAAGGGAATCCCTTGTGAAAAGGAAATCTAGTTGAGAAACCACCTAATAAAACTGCAGAGACCCAAGATCAATTGGAGGTGGAAACTTCTGTTGTCTTAGAGGAGGAAGGAGAGTAACTTTCCTAGGTCATAAAAATCTCAAATCCTTACTGATTTAGTTTCCTTGGTGGTATTATGGCTTGGAATAGGGATGGAGTGCTATAGGAATTCACTCTGCAACAAGGCCTAAGGTCAGGAGGAAAGGAGTCCTCTTTCAATCAGTCAAATTGGATTATTTCCTTGATAGATAAGTTCTCACATGCCTTGAATATATTTATTACTGATGTATTTATATGTGTATTAAATCACTTTCATGCATGATCATTTCATATGTATGAGCCTATAGTTGGATACCTAAATGTTAGGATCAATATAAAATGTAATACCCTAGTTGGTAAACTGATGTGAATTTGACCGTTCCATTTCCTAGGTGAAAATCTTGTGAGTCGTGCCTGATTCCCTGTAAGTATTCGTGGTCTTCAATGGTGTTGAATGGTCCAAAACCCTAGGAAGGATTGGACTGAGTTGTTGTATAATTCAAAATTTATCTGAGTCCCCAAGAAAACTTATTATCTTCCCTTAAAAATATAGTATTAATATGTGAAAGGATCATAATAATCGATCTCACAGTTCGAGAGATCTCGACCTTTCGTCAGTAGAGTGTATTGTCTGGGAGATTCAAGTGTTGAGACCAATAAAAGGTCCGATGACACCAAAAACCTGAGTGCTAACAATGACCGTCAATTTAGACATTAGTAGGTCTGGAGCAATCTTAACCATTGATCTATAACTCCTTGTTAAACATAAAACCTTACCGTCGATCTCAAAGCCCTATCTTTCACTTAGGCAGGAATTGGGGAGATGACATCACGGTCATGTCTCAGTGATGAGGTTTTCCACCTTGGAAACCAATGCATTCCAAGAAGTGACAGGTGTCCCTCTGTAGTTGGTCATTGGAGCATGATTGGGTCCTATTGGGCTAGGGAGTTTCCTTAGGCCCTTTGTGGGAATTTGTGACCGTCATTTCAGTAGGGACTACCCCAAGAATCCTAGACCGTAGGATTTCAACGTGTCATCGTCGAAAGTAGGGAGGGTGAAAACCCAAGAGAAAGATAAAATGTCAATGATATCCTCATCGATGATGCAACGAGGACCGTTGATATCCCAGTGAGCAGGAGAAACCTCAGTCATCAATCACCTATGAAATTTTTCCAAAGGGAAAGCAAAGATGATGAGGTCACATAATTACGTGGCATGCCTGGAAGGCAACCGAGATGTCAGAATGATAAGTGTCAGCTGGTGGTTGGCTGACAAGAGTTAGAGAGGAGAGAGACATTGATATTTGTTGAACTCATTAGATATTGGATGGGGAGATATGAACCGTCAATATGGACGTGTCATCATCATATGAGAGGGAGGTTGGCATGTTTACATCTGGTAAAACATTGAAGATGACAAATAAATTCTACATCCAATGAAGTTTTTTGGTCTCAGTGGGCCTCATCCATACACTGTGATAATCGTCGATATAGGGGTGTTAACCCCCACACAAAGAGATGTCTTCAACGTGCCCCTAGCCATCGATATATTATATTTTAAACCGTAGGATCTTGGGAAAGAGTACCTTAGAGAATTGTTGTCAGATTTCAATTATTAAGGTCGAGTCTATGGAATATTGAATCCCGATGATGATGAGATGAGGGCCAAAATTTCATACTGTAGGCCCAACGTGTCACCACTACATGGTTGGTACGAACAATGAACAACAATGTGGACATCACGTGGGGTTGATATGAAACTTGGCTAATGAAGGCCCTGGAATATTTAGGAAGCCATCACTTCGACCACAAGCTCATATTTGGGAGTGGTTACAGCCGTTGGAAATTTTTTGACAAGTAGAAGATAATAATATCCTCCAGAAATTATTTTAAGAGGGTTGAGGAGAAGCGAAATATTAATTCCTCATCTCCTTAAAGATTAATAAGGAGGTCGGTGTGTTACAAAAATTGAGGTGTTACATTCCCCCCTACTATTTTTTTAGTGTCCTCAGTGAACATCACCTTACAAGTATTCATATATATACAAATTTTACATCAAAAATTCAAAACAAATGGAAGTATGCTTCCTGCATTGCATCTTTTATCTCCCAAGTCACATATTCAGGGGTATAGTAGGTCCACTAAAACTTTACCCACCTAATAAATTTATTCCAAAGCACCTTGATCTTTTGATCTAAAATACACACTTTTAAATAATATATTAAAATATATCAATATATAAATATATAAGCAAATTCATAACTTTTAAATATACATATCATATATATAAATAAGAATTATAACATAATTTGTACTATTTAATTTAATTTAAGAACAATTAATTAAGAATTCCTTATAAGTGCACAAACCATAAATCAAAACAAATATGAAAGAGATGTATATCTAAATATTGTCATACATACAAACTAAAGAAGTTGAAAATGATAATCCTTTTCGTTTCTTTATTAACATTCTTGAAAATTACACCTAAGTAACCATGTCTTAAAAATTGTTTTAGCTAATTTAAAAATTTATTAATTTAAAAGAAGTTGAAAATGATAATCATTTTCGTTTCTTTATTAACATTCTTGAAAATTACACCTAAGTAATACATGGATTCATGTAATAAAAATTGTTTTAACTAATTTAAAATAAAATAAAAAATAAAATAAAATAAAAATTATATATGTATGCATATTTACTATATATTAATAAAAATAATTTTAAAATAAAATTATTTTTATAATTATACAAAATCATATAAATATATTTAAAAATTAGATATTATTTTCCTAATTTTCAAAAGTTATCTTTGATAAATCACCATACAAAACATTAATGCCAATTGTTAATGTGGAGTAATAAAAACAAAAATAAGGAGAGATAATTAAAAGTTTCGATTTCATATTGAGGAAGTAGCAAGGATAAAAATGGTAATAAATACCAAGTGTTAATGTGGTAGTGATAAAAATAAGAATAGGTAATTAATGGCAAAACGTTGATATCCAATAGACCTGTCACTTACTTTAGGAAAGGTACGAAATACAGTGTTCCCAATTTAGAAGGAGAGGAGTCAACTTACCAGTCATTGGTTTTGGAAAAGTCATTGGTTTTGGAAAAGGAAAAAATAGAGTTTTGGGAGTTGTCTAATTATTTTAAGTTTTGATTTTTTTCACTGGAAATGGGTGATTGAAATCGGCAGGAAATTACAATTTTCTGCTATTAAAATTGTATTTTTGAAGTAAATGGATTCAACGTATTGAAAAATCCCCAAGGCATTGGAATTATACAGAAATAACCACTCAGATCCCTAAATCTAACAATCACTTGCCAAATTTCGAACAAATATCGCCAAAAAATATTCAAAAAACCAAAACTTAGAACGTTTAATCTACAACTTTAAATTTAAGTTGGATGGGTGAGCATAAAATAGTTTACCAATTACCCTGCAACACATTTGACGATTAAAAGAACAATGATAATATAATGAATAGTGCTATCCAAATAGAAAAAAAAAACAACTTATACGACAAGAATAAGAGAGTAGACAGACAAAACTAGCATTTTATATTCAAAATGGGCTTAGTATTGAGAAAAGTGTTTGTTGTGGGCGGTTTAAATGAAACAAGTTGATGGATGGATGTTTTGTCTGTTTTCAATATCAATCATCTTTTCAACAAAAGGTCTTAAAAAACATTTTTTATTGCTTGCATCGACAACTTCACTAATCATCCAAACTACAATGGATTAGAGAGTCAAGGACACTAACATAACTAAAAATATTGGCCAATGAATTTTAGATTTCAGTTTTTT
>SNQJ01S0099864.1:7760-19553 GCA_010110895.2 Picea sitchensis
CTCAGAACCAGATACCTGTTGAAGGATCTGTTCCATGGGTGGGATAGGATAGTTGTCTTTATCAAACTCTCTATTAAGGTTTCGAAAATCGATGCACAGTCGGATTTCCCCACTTTTCTTCCGGACAGGGACAAGGTTAGAAACCCATTGAGTGTGCCTAACAGGGAAAATAATCTTAGCGTTTAGGAGTTTATTTAATTCTTTTTTGACGGTCGGTTCAAGCTTAGGGTGCATTTTTCTCAATTTCTGTTGAAAGGGCAAGGTTTGGGGTTTCATAGGAATAACATGTTGTATGATGTTAGGGTCGAAAGTTTTAAGGTCATCATACATCCATGCAAAGACATCTTTAAATTCTTTGAACAATCTAATAAATGCAACTTTTTCTTGTTCAGAACATCCTACCCTTAGATTAATGCACTGCGGATTGTCCTTAGTCCCTAAGTTTACTTTTTCATATGATAATGAGGAACTATTGGTTTTACAGTTGACCGATTTTTTGAATTTATATTGAAGATCATAAAATTTCTCTAATCTGACTACAGATTCAGGGATCGAATTTACCATGTCCGATGAAGATTCAGGAGTTCTTGGATCTGGTATTACCGTGAAATCACGCAAATTGTCATCGTGCATGCGTTCTTCTATCACCGTGCCTTGAAAAGTTTCTTCCATATGCAGGAAGCTAATAATCTATTGATCGTCGTCAAAGACTCTCCAGTCTGTGATGTTGTTGGAAATGGATGGCTGGAACAACAGTTCGACGGAGAATGCATTCGGGGATGAGCCTTCTGCAGGAAAGAGTTTGGAAGCTACATTAGCTAATAGATCAGCTTCAGAGTTATTCAATCTAGGAATAGAATTTATATTGAAAGCAGAAAATTTATTCATTAAACTCTATACCTCGGATTGGTAGATTTTAAGATGCGAAGACAGGAAGTGGATAGAATCTCTTACCTGTCTAACCACTATTTGGGAATCGCCAAAGACAGTTAAGTTTTGAATGTTCATATCTAAATCTTTTCTGAGCCCTTGTAGTAAAGCCTCATATTCTGCAGTGTTATTAGTACATTCAAATTCTAGCCTACATGCAATCAATGTTTTGTTACCTTCCGGATCGATAATGACGTAGCCTACACCAGCTCCTTCTTTGGACATTGACCCGTCAAAATAGAGAGACCAAATTTGATTTTCATCGGGTCTATGAGATCGTTGTGTATAAACTGTTGGCTGCACATATGCTACAATCTCGGACTGTTGTTTTGGATTGGTGATAATTGAAGTCTTGGCCATGAAATTGCCGAAAAAGGTATCCATCCCTTGTACTTTGGGTGAATCAGCAGAAGGCATAAATGGTTCGTTGGGATCGTTCAAATCTGTGACCGTGAACTTAAGGTAGCGTTCACGATTTACCTTGATCTTGTTGGGCTTGCCATTCTCTAGAAGCCATAGATGAGACCAGTCTGTCGCGAAATAGCTGTGTAGCTGCTCCGACCAGTCCCTGCTTAAAAATAGACCATACACTTTTGGAATATCCACAACATTAATATCAACAACTTGATGAACCTTGGGGTTAGACGATAATCTTATAAGCACGTTCTTTAGTTCGCCTATAACTTTAACATTGGTTCGATCAAGTTGTATGATTTTTAAGGTGGAGGGTTCAACTTCAGCATTAATATTCTAGCATACAGACCATGGCATCACATTGGATGACGCTGCTAAGTTTACCATACAATTGTGCACATTTTTATTAAATATTTCGAAGGTTAACAAAAATGGAGGAACATTTCTGCGAGTACTAAGGGTGGTAGTTTGTGGCTTTTTACTCGTAGTTTCTAAAGCTACTTTATCTACATTATTTACATTATTTACAGGAAGGCTTCCTTTGTCTTGAGGATCGGGATTATTCTTTGTGAAAGTCTTCTAAGGAGCTTTGTTCTGAACAACCTTGTTTGAATTACCATTTTTACCATTCTCTGCGATGTTTTGCAACATTTTTTGTAACAAAGATGGAAATTTTAGTAACTCATAAACAGAAATGTTAGCCCTTAACTTTTTAAGATCTTCAACTACATCATAGTCTAAGTTGAGGTTCACATGACTCTGTTTAGTCTCAGCTGGTTTAGATTGCTTTGGAGGCAAAGTCGTAGTGTTTTCGGAAGAAGGTTTGTTTGTTGTCTTACTCCTAGCATTATAGGGATGGACTGTCTCAAAGTTAGCTTGAAAGATGCTATCCGAGAAGTGTCCAAAAATGTTTGGAGAAGATTCTTCTTCTTGAACTATCCCTTGTTCAACTACCTCCTCAGGAATCTTAGGAGGCATCAAGTTATCCTAGGCTTCTAGAATCATTTGAAGGGCATATTGCAGACTTTCTAGATTAAGGCCCTTGGTGGTTGGAGTAGGTCGATTGGTGGGAAAAGGCTTCCGGAACGGGGGTTTGTAAGGCCCTTTGCTCGAAGAAGCTTCTTCGGTCATCCTTTTCAAATCTATAACTTGGTTTGACAGTTTTTGAACAACTTTAGTTAAGTTTTCTAAATCAGAGATTTCAGGTTGTGTTTTACTTTGAGTAGGTCTAGGGAGGATTTCAAACTTCTTTTTAGAAGAAGAACAAGTCTCTGTTTCATTGCTAGCAGTGTCTTTTAGACTAAGTATGTCTTTTTCAATCTGGTTGGCCTCCTCGAAGGCTTCTAACAACATGGCTTTCTTAGATCGTTTAACCCAAATGGCTATACTTTGATGCAAAGATTTAGTATAGTATACTATTATAAGATTCTCGACAGGCATGGAATTTGTAGGGATCTGGTTCTTAAGTGTTAAGAATATTTGATTAAAGTCTTTAACTTTTTCTTTTGGGTTCATTCTTAAGTTAGAAAGGTCCATAACTAGGACTTCCAGAGGCTTACCATCTCCGAACTTTTCCAAAAAGCATGACTCTAACTTTTCCCAAGACACGATGGTATGGGGTTGTTGGGTAAAGTACCATGTAGAGGCATTGCCCTCAAAAGAATAGGGGAACAACCTATAGACTATGTCTTCATGTTCGACATTACGGAGTCTTATGGCTAACATAAACCTTTTAATGTGATCTTCAGCGATCTGTTTTGAGTCAGGGTCAAAATTGGGAAGCCATTTCTCCAGATGTTTAGGTAAGGGATGCTGAGCTCCAGGTACAGCTAGAGCATCCTGGTCGAGCCAAGGTCTAGGAAGATTGTTCTGGTTGGCCATTGGTGTAGCGGGTGTGGAGGGCTAACAAGGGGAACTGCCTTCATGAGAAGAGTCTTCTCCAGAAGAAGAAGGGGATGATGGAGGTGGTGAAGGTGGTATTCCAGATCCTCCTGCAGCAGGAGTGAGGGTTGGATCTGTAGGGTTCACAGTGAGGTTAGTGCCTCCGAGTTGTTCTCTGATATCAGAGAAATCTAAAGCTTCGTCCAAAGGTCGATTTGGTTGCCTCAAACGGGCTAAGGCACTATGTGTTCTTATGAGAGATTGGCAGACAATCTCTTGTATGTCACCACCTGTACGATTTGGGGTTACTGGTTCAACTGTGATCCGTGGATCGTCGTTCGATGTGGTTGTTGTTTGAGGGGGGATGTTATCCTTCGAATGACTTCTTGTCACTATAGGTGAGTGATTAGGTGGTGGAGGAGTCTTACGATCGCCTCGTGCCATTAATAAATTTCAGGCCCTCCTTCTAGCGCCATTTGTTGATGGGCGAAATTGAATGCTCACCAACTGGAAGAGTGGATCCAGTCCAGGGTTGTCTAAATAACCCAAGCCGTTTGGGATAACCCACCCTGATGGGTTTAGCGGCTCCGTTATCCGATCTAAGTCCTAAGAAAACTATCTAAATTAACTAATTTAAATGAAAAATAACAATTAAAACAAACTAATAAACAAATCTAAACTATTATATATACAATTTACTATCTAATACTATAATAACTCTAGGAAATTAAACATCTAACTACTAACAGAATTAAATATTAATCACAAATGTACAATATTTACAAATTATAGATTTAAATGAAAACCTGCAAAACTCATTTGTAATCTGTCATAAGACAGCGAAACTATTGTTTTTTGATTTTTATAATTTTATGAAAAAGAAATAAACTGAAAAACTATCTAAGCTAAACAATTAAAACAATAATTCTAACTATGTATCTAAACTAATATATTTATCTAAGCTACTTATATTATACTAACTAATTAACTATTAAACAAAATATAACAAACTGACCTCAAGTAACGCTTCAGGTTTGTCCTGTGTATGATGGTTGATTCAACTGTTTGGTGGGAGGAAACCCGCACCGGATTATCCACGAACTTCTCGTAAACAAGAAGCAGCTATGCTCTTTCAAATATTAATAACAGGACAAACAAGACATAAAATATTACATCAATCTTATAATTAACAAAGTATTGCAGTCAGATAAATCCTTGTGCAAAATTTGTACAAAACAATTCAATTAATCAAAAAGATAAACCTGTATTCATTAAATTGAAATAGAGTAATTGATGTGTTTTTTAAATAAGAGATATCAGATATGGATAACATATAAATCAAATCACATCAATATGCAATGAATCATGATAGCTAAAGTAGTCGATAATTAATTGCACACTGATATGCAAAGAACGTGAAACAAAAGTTTGATATATTGAAAGCGAAAGTTGTTACAAGACATCAACTTTCATCTCAGTCTTAATCATAAATCCATAATCTGGTTCTCCCACAGTGATAATGATGGGTTTATTACAAAAAATGACGAGTATTTAAAGACCTCCCACAGGGTAAAACATCCCTGTGGGAATGATCAAAACAGTTTACAAAAATCTGAGGAAGTTATCCCAAATCTCTATTTCTGACTCAAACTAACAACCTAAAACAAAACCATATCCAAAGTATTTCCTAAACTGCCATAACATGCCCATTTGATCATTGTAATTCGTATGCACCTGAAAGAAGACAAAAATAGACAAGTTGAAAAGATATTTTATTGATATAATTGACAAAAATCTAATTTTTAAGACTAGCTACAGAATCTTGCGATTCTGTAGCTAGTCTAAATTGAACACAGAATCGTTTCAAAACCAATTCAAATCTTAAAGAATATAATCAAACTATTGAACAATATTTGATTGCTNGTTCAATTTGTTATCACCAATTTGGGGTAAACAAAATCGCATTAGATAATTCGACAGCAATGAAATTATTTTCACGAATCAATTCCAATCAACACAAATAGTTTATGTTGCTTCAGCCATCGACAAAATCATTGTCGAATCCAAACGAAATCAACAGGATCGTTTTTTCAAATTAATAGAACATATACAAACGATCATGCTATTTGCAAATCAAATCAAAACTTGTATGTAAATTGAAACAAATGAAATCATAAATGAATTAATCAGTTGGTAACAGGATATGTGTGATTTTTCAAACGTTTGTTATTGCCAATTGGGAGCAGACAGAATCGATTGACAGTCAACGAAATCATCACTTGAATCAATTTCAAAACGAACTATTAGCCGAGTTTTTCAAACGAATTCAACAGAGACAAAATATGTCGATCTGAGCTTAACAAAATCATTTTTGAAAATCAAAACCAATAGAGCATCATCAAATCTATTTTTGATACCAATCCAACTTATATAAGCAATCGTGCTAACTCAAGACACACAACAATCATTTGTAAATCAAATCAAACAGGAACGAATCGAAACAATTTGAGGTCGATACAATCATTATGAATCAACACAGTTCCACGATTTTAGCGAATAGATCTTGTTCACAGGTCGAATGTAATCCAAATTCAAACGAGAATGTTGATTCAATACAAAACAGAGTCGTTTTTCTAATTTAATAGACTACATCGTATTTATCAAACCAATCCCTAATAATGATGCATTACATTCATAAAAGATCATACCAATTCAATCCTACGAAATCGTTTCAAAATCAAATCGTATCAAATCAAAACATAACCGTATTCTAATTTTAGCATAAAAATCTCTTGTACAGGTCAGATGCAATTAAAATCCAAGCGAAAGCAAACCCCATTGATTTCGTTAGTTCAAACCAACAGAATTATTCTAAAACGAATCAAACCCAGTCAAAACCAATCAATTGCTAAACTGGGCACGACCAAATTGCATAACCAAATCATAGCTACATTTGAGTTTAGTAAAATGAATCTACTGTACTGGATCCATAACAAAATCATTTAAACTATAACAGCATCATTTCAAATCAAAATGAACAGAGCTAATTTGGAAGCAAAACCAAATATGTTACAATAATTCAGGTGAACTTACAAAGCAAAACTCATGTTGAAATTCATACCTGAAAAATAAGAAACAGTATTGATTATGATAGTTTGGAATTGTTGAAGGTTGTTCATTCCTAAAGACGATCGAACCAGTGGTTTTCTATTTCTTGTCATTAGCTTGAAGCCTGTCCCTTTCTCTCGACAGCACTGTAACTTGGTTCTCTAAATATTTGATCTTTAATTGTAATAAGGGAACGTCAGTGTAATAACACTCTAGCCACGCATTGCATTGGATGTATGATGACTGCTCGGGTTTTGACATAACAGTCGAGGGCTTGTTTAAGTCACCAGGGTTTTCATTGTGCAACTTAATTCCTGGGTAGTTAGGATTGTTGTTTAGGCACGGGGGTAAATTAGAAACATAGTCATGGGGTTGCTTGGAGCATAGGCCATGGGAATAGGGGTACTCTTAAGCCAGGAAACGCTCGATATCGGATTCCGAGTCTTCACTCAGAACTATGGGCTTTTGGTCGACATTTGGCTTAGGTTTATTCCGGGCAAGTCTTGATATCAATCGAGCATTCTTTTTACCTTTATTGTCGATAGTAGGATTACCCTTGACTTTCTTATTCACAGGCTTCTTGACAGCCTCAGTCTTGTCTGTTATGATGTCAGGAAGGTTGATGTCAGGGCAAACCAAGGGTTTAGAAGGGGGTAGAAGGACATGAAATGGCACGGGTGGCCCGACCATAGTCTCGTTAACCACGGCTTTATCGATTTGGACAGACTCTGGATTAGCAAAGCCATTTCTGGATAGAAGGGATCGCCAATTATCGCCATGAAGATTTAAATGGTGGACGATGATGAGTCTAATCAAGCCGTGATGAAACAAACTGCTATCAGCCTTCTCGCGTTTGAACCTCTTAGACATCTTGTAAAGACTACACCAGAAGTAATGCGGCATGTTCAAAGGATAGCCCATGAAATTCATCAATAACTGGAGGTGATACAGAAAAACCAAGCCATACCGACCTTCAAAGGTCAGAAATTGTTTCACAATCACCAAAAGATCGTGCCACCTGGGTTGAAGGGTGGAAATAGGCATACCTTTATCACAGGAGACAACCGTCCTTGATACGAATAGTAATGGCCACGACACCTCATCAACTTTGGAGTTTTTAAACCATAGCTGGCCCATGGCTGCTAGTCTTGCAGCAGAGTTTATGAATTCTTCATTGAGTTCAAGATGAATGTCACCTACTTTAGCCCTACACCCATCAAAGGTGAGGGCGAATTGTTGGGCAACCGAAAGGTTGAAGCCCTCGAACCTCTGTATAAACACGAGCCAACCACTATCTTCTAAATCCTTTCGAGCATCATCGAACAGTAACAGAGCTTGACTACCGTTTGTCTCTATGCGCACCACTAGTGCCATAGACAGGAGCACATGGTGAGTGAGGTGAACGAGCCAGGGTTTGAACATAGCATACGTAGGGGCAGAACGCTCACAGGCTTACCCGAAAACTAGCAAAGGTGAACCGAGATAGGGGGAAAACATTAATGACAGATCGTGCGAAGGTGGTGGAGCTAGTTCAATACATGCAAAATAGTCATATCCACAGTACAACCGCCGACGCATATTACTATTCAATCCACTATTGCATAGGTTAAAACTACGCCATTCAATTAACCAATGAAATCTATGGTAAGTGGATTAAACATTTGCGCGAGCAATAGTTATAGTTTCAAAACCAAAGCAATAAATCGAAATCACACCAAGGGTTTGATTATATGAACTATGTGTTGTATGAAATGATTTATACCAAGGGTTTAACCATAACACCAATGTGTTTTCATGAAACCAATGATCAAAGAACATATAAATCAAATCACTAATGCATCACAAACTCGATCAAAAGAATATCATTACAGTCTTGTAAAACGAAGTCATATTAACAAATAAAAATGCCAAATGAATAAAGATCTTGGAGTCTTGTCAACTGTATAATGATAAGTAAATTGAAAATGCAATGGGCATATCGACAACAAAGATCGCAACAATTCAGTGATGATTTTAATGTGACTTCGAAAACAAAATTTTCATGCTTGTAGTCGTGAAAACAAGAACAAAGGTAAGTGTGCAAATGGCACAAAAATAATAGTGTCATTTTATTCAAGGATTGCGACGAAAATCAAGGTTTGCAAAACACTGGTGTAGGCAGCTTACAAGGACAGTATAAAAATGTAAATTGGCTGCCAACAGTATCTTGACTACTTGAAGTGTCCATACTGCTTTCATTCTGTTCTCGAGCCTGTACCTGTTCTTGTTCTTGTTTAACCATTGCATCTATTTTGACATGCTCATCACTATCATTATGCCAAGCATCTGTTGCATTCTCATGAAACACTACATCTCTACTTGCAAACAATTTATGTGAACTGGGATCAAACAATTTGTATGTTTTTTTATCAGTACAATACCCAATAAAAACACACCCAATTGACTTTGCATCAAGTCTTCTTCTCTCATCCTTTGGAATATGTGAAAAGGCAGTGGATCCAAATACACCTAAATGCCTGGCATCATGTTTATAGCCATAAAAAATCTCAAAAGGAGTTTGGAAATCTAATTTCTTAGTTGGACTTTGATACTTTAAATAAACAACAATATTAACGACTTATGCCCAAAAACCATTAGAAATGTTTTTACTTTGAAGCATACTGTGAGCACACTCCACAAGTGTTATGTTCCTTCTCTCAACAACACCATTCTGCTGAGGTGTATGAGGTACTGTAAATTTTTGTTGGATCCCATGAAATTTACAATAACTTTTAAATGCACCTGATGTATATTCACCACCATGATCAGATCTAAGAACTTTAATACATTTGCATGTCTGTTTTTCAGTCATAGTTCTGAATTCTTTAAAATAATCAAATACATCATTTTTTCTCCTTATTAAATAGACCTATGTATATCTAGATCTATCATCAACAAAAATAAGAAAGTAGGAAGCACCACCAAGTGACCTAGTTTGCATAGGTCCTCATACATTAGTATGATTTAATTCAAGTATATATGTTTGTCTTTTCTCTGTATGTATGTGAAACTCCTCTCTATGTTTCTTACCAACTGCACATGCTTCACATGGAAAATGATCATTCTTCATAACAAGAAGACCTTCTACCATTTTTTTTCTTTGCAACAACATCAAATCATTGTAATTTAGATGCCCATACCTATGGTGTCATAAATTTTATGTTGACATTGTTGTGGATGTCAATGCAACATGACAGTTCATTATCGCATCCAACTTATACAATCCACCAACCTTGGTACCTCTGGAAACAATCATGCAGTGATCCTGGACATCTTTTACAACACACCTCAACTTACCAAATTCCATTGTTAGATTATTATCAGTGATAGTTGAAACATATATCGAATTATTTTTAATACCAGGAAAATGCATCAAATTATGAATTTGTTGTTGGCATGTTTTCAGACAGAAGGCAGAGTATTTGTTTGTCATTGATGGCAAGCACAACCTGATGATGATGAACAAGAGAAAGTGGCAAGACCAATAGCGCAACGATGATTGCATGATGAACAAGAGAAAGTGGCAAGACCAGTGGCACAACAATGATTGCATGACAGAAAATCCTGAAATGCGAAAGGACAGAGCATGTCAAATAACTCTATTTCAGAGTTTCACAGACCAGGAAATCGGAGTTTCGGATACTAGGTGTTGGAAGTGTAGAAACACTTCACCATAGGAGTCCCGAAGTTGCGAAATGCGAAACGCCGAAATCCCAAATCAGGCACAACGAAGACTTGTGAATTCACGATATATTCCTAACCGTTGGATCAAGGATTGATCTGGACCATTGATCAGACACGACAAAGGCCCGTGAAGTTTTTGATAAGATCTGGACCGTTGGGTCCATAGGACACGTGGTGAAAGATTGTCATTTCGCTGACTGGAAAGTCAAAGGAACGGGGTTCCCTAACCTCTCAAATTTATGACATGAGAAATGTCGAAGTGCTGAAATGTGAAACCCCGACGTAAACTCCATTTCAGAGTTTCGGATACCAGGACTTAGAGTTGTCAAGAACACTTAACAACAAGAATTCCGAAATCGCGAAATGCGAAACCCCGAAGTAAACTCCATTTTGTATTTTTCGATACCGGGACTTGGAACTATCAAGAACACTTAACAACAAGAATGTTGAAATCCAAAAATGTGAAATGCCAAAATGTCAAAAGGAAAAACTCTGAAATTCCATCAATCGTCCATCTCAGTGGGTTATGTGAACCGTCCAATTATTTCGGAGATTATGTGATCATGATTTTTATAATGGTGGAGTCACGATGACTCAAAGGGAAAAATGTCGAAACCCCATCAGCCATTTGATTAAGAAAAGAAGGGATCAGATTATGAAGTTTTTGTGGACCGTTGATCTGGATCCATTTCAGGGATCGCGACATGGAGTAAAAAGTTAGCTTATCACAAGGAATGATGAAATGTCGAAATGTCAAATTGCAAAATTGTGAAATAAATGCAAGAGCCTATGGATCCAATCCAACGGTGCAGGTGAATTTAAGACTTATCAAAGGGCTACTGTTTCACCTCACAGTTAATTGATCAGTTACAAATCAGTTAGCAAAACTGATTCATGATTCTTGATCGATTGGCGTTTCAGTTGCCGAGACATCTTCTTGCCCAATGAAGATTCGAGGTGTAACTATGGTGTTAGGTGTGTATAAAATAAAAACTAAGAGATGGTGCATGGGTGGTTGTTCTAACTGAAAAATAGATGGAACTGTAGAAAAGAAAAACAACATCATGCGCAATGTGCAGAAATCTTAGAGAGAAGGAACAGAAGCAGAACAGAAGTGAAAAGTAGAAGAGAGCAGAATGTGCACATTTAAAAGATCATGAAAAAGACAAAGAAAGGACAGATATTCAGAGACAACATGTCAATCCAAATATGAGCAGAGCAAAAGAATAGAGTAGCAGAGAAGAATTGCAGAACAATGAAGAAGTGGTAAGAATTGATTCAGCTGTGTCTTGGTTATTCAATCGTTTATTTATAATAAGGGTGGTAGGGAGGTGCTAGGGAGGACTGTTGTCCTCAAAGGTTCAAGTGGGTGCTTGAACATAGGGAGTTGTAGCTTCCATCTGGTTGCAACCAGAAAAACTAGGGTGGCAGGGTGGTGCAAGGGAGAACAAGTGTTCTCTATTATACAGGTTGGATCCTGTGTAACTGGAAGTAGGTGCTTCCATCCAGTTGGTGTTGGAACACTCAGGGAGTTGGTTCTTACTTCTAGTGGGTGCTAGAGAAACTAGAGAGTTGGTGCTCTCAAACAAGTTGGAGCTTATAAAATAGAGGTAGTAGCCTCACATTGAGTTGGTCCTCAATTATAGATGACGTACAAAACTTAAAAGACTGTCTATCATTTTGAAGAAGAAGAGGTTTTCTCCCTTTATGGGTTTCCTCGTGAAAATATGTCTCTGT
>SNQJ01S0099865.1:8996-20060 GCA_010110895.2 Picea sitchensis
CCTATTAAATTCAATGGTTATAATCTAGGGAAAGAGTCATGTTCTGTCTTGCTTTGTTCTAGATCCAGGTGGATCTAGGGAGATCGGTTTGTGTCCGCACTTATGGATTTATCCAATAACACACATAGTCTATCTCATACTCTCCTATCTGAGCATTCAAGTGTAATTCTTTATTTGTCCTTATCCTTTTTCCAATTTGGTGCACTGCTCTATTCAGCAAGGGGTCTATTTTTCCTAGTTCATACTGCTTGATTAAATCTTGTAATTCTTGTACAATGCCTTTATCTTGAATCAAATTAACACAAGTTTGCAAGAATTCCATGAGTTTTCTTAACTCTTTCCCTTCTGTTGGTGATGCAGACGGATCAAATGCCTGAGGCATACCATATTCTTTGATTTCTGGTTGTCTCTTTGATGAATTTCATTGATCTCCTTTGAACTCTTTCCTTGCCTCGTCGGATATCTTCCTTTCTTTATTAGCATCGAACATTGGGTTCTTTTCTGTAGTTTTCCTAACTCCGTGGTCATTTTCAGTCCTTCCTTGGGTTGCTCTGTCTTCTCCTGTAGAAGTGCCTCCTCGAGTAATAAAAATGACTCTAGGGTCTGCTCCGCGAGGTTCAACATATATTAGTTGTACTTGTGGGTTCTACTGGGGTCCTCATTTTCCCTAAAGTTTAGCCAATAGCACAGGGCATTCTTCTATGACATGCTCGAAGGAGTTACATTAACTATAGGTTGTGCAGGGATTCTGACAATCCCTTGCTATATGACCTGGTTGTGCATAGTTGTAACAAATTATTTGTCCTTGGCCTCGACCCATACCTCCTCCTCCTCCTCATCCTCTGTAGCCATCGCGAGGAGTGAAATTTTCTCTCCCCAGAGAGTTTTACTATAGAGTGTTTCCCTCTTGTTCTACTTCGCCTTGAATTTTGTATATGTCTCTCAACCTTTCATGCATGAGATCATAAGCTCTACAATCCCAATCATCATGCCCCACTAATTTGAAAAATGTACAATACAATTTTGTGGGTGTCTCGACATACTTTTTCATATAGTAGCATTCACTTGGGTGATGCCTATTTATGCATACCTCACACTAGGGTAGGTTAACTTGCTTTAAGGGGCTCGGTGCTCCTGAGGCCAAGTACTCATGAAATAAAGGGTAGTGTTCCTTATCATGTCCTTCATATTTGCATCTTACACACCAGATATCTTCCCTTTTTTCTTTTCCTTTATCTTTCTTCATATCCTCAACCTGTAAAGACAAACTAGTTAATTGGATCATGATTTGGCTAATGCCTGAGCTAGATTCTCCCATCGGTGTTGATTCGAGCTTCATGGTGATCTCCAAGGCTTCCACCTGAGATGCAATCTTCTGCTGCATCAAATGGATTCTTATGTGTGGTAACAATGCAGCAATAAACCACTCTTTGTTCTTTTCGTCAGGGATCTGGAAAGTTAATCGGCCTGTCAGGGTCTTGAATCTCTGGTTGAACTCCCAAACAAGTTCTGCTACCTTTTGTTTAATCTCTTTTAGTTCCATAATACATTGTGATTCCGACTTAGGTTTCTTAAACTCTGCAATCAATGCATTCTTGATCTCATTCAGGGGCTTAGGTTGTGCTAGTCCTTGGACTAGTTTCATGTACTATCTTAGTGTGCGGTCCCTTAGCGTAGTGTTGAACTGGGTTCTCTTGATGGCTTCATCAGTGATACTTTTAATAATCCATACGACCTTGAAAAAACACCAGTGTTGATCTGGATATTCATATTCATCTCCTCTAAATATAGGGAGTCTCATTTCCTTTTACATAAAGCTGACTAGGGTTTTTGTCTGAGTAGATGCTGGGCTACTGGTAACAGTACTCTGAAGACTTTAGTGGTTCTGACTATTCTGAATGCTAAGTGTTGTTGGGATAGTAGGAGGATTAACGTTACTTACCTCAGTAATCCACACAATTCCTGAGGTTTCTGGCTTGCTCTAGCGCAGTTTTTTAGCTTCCCCTTCTTCTGTTCTGGTGGGCTCTGGATGCTCTTTGTCGGTTAGATCTACCTCTTCTCCACTATAGAAACCTTCTTCTCCATAGTTTTGGTTAAAAAAATTCTCTAGGTGAGCTCCTCGGATCAGAATACTTTCCTACTACATGTATGCCCTGCTTCTATGTCGTTGTCACTGTCTGAGATCTTGAAGATTAGCCTTCTCAACTCTGATCAATCTACTGTATCTTCAAGATGTGGTTTTCATGCAAGAGAATCTTGATTCTTAGCTTCAAGAAGTGAAAACAAATTCCTCTGGTTCCCTTGAAAAAGTATCTCTCGGCTTGACTATACGATTATTTTCTATCAACAACAAACTCAGTGATATACCCTTCGATGGTACTATCAAACAAGTGATCTACTACTCTAGACACAACGTTGTCGACTCTCTTGACCTTCTGGATCAATGCTGGTGTTAAAACCATAGGGGGTCTAGATCTGATTTCAAACTGTGTGTTAGCTAACCTAGCCAACCACTCATGTAACTCCAGATGGATTCCTCCAAAGAAGATCTCGTGAATGTCGGTGAAGATGTATATTTGTAGCCAATATACAGTGCTTATTTTAGGGTTGTTGTTCTGGACTTCATCGAATTCCTTCTCTTGATTCTTTACCCACTTTTGAATCTCTTTCTTCAATGGGAACCACCTTGACATTCACTTAAAAATATTTTGGTCCTGACAACGGAACCATTTGTTGGCACAGGGGCAGACCCAAGGTTCAGCTCCAAGAGTGCAACAACAATCGCTAGCTACTGGCCCTTTCAGCAGCACCTACGAAGCAAATGCAGTCTCACCCAAAGCAGCTATGAGGGGGTTGTAGAACAGAGATGTCTACAACCAGGGGAACATCAAGTGGTTCTTATTGCAACAACAACATAACATGCATCTATCATTAAACTAGCTAGATCTTTCCTTCACAGCTATAGATCTGATCTAACACAATAATAAAAACAATAATACAACAACAACATAGATCAAAGAATCAATCACACATCAACAACACAAGGTATACATGGTTCACCCTCTCTCAAGGGATACATCCACAAAACTGTGCTTATGATTTATTAAGGAAAAACATACAGTTCTTGTCTTCACTCTCAACTAGCAGATCTTTTTTCTTCTCTCTCTTTCTCTCCCCTTCCTGTGCACCCAACTACAAGACTTGATCTTCACACACAGCTAAATATCTTACAATACCAGAAGGCTCTCTCTCTCAGCACTTCTCTCCCCCAATACGATAATCTTTCACACAATAATAGAGCTAGATCAACAACAATATCATACCAATACTCAATTACCAACCCGACCCGGGTCCTCTTGACCTTTATTTATACATTACAATACCTCATAGACAGCCTTAGGCCGAAACCTAGGTGCCAAAACACTAAATAAAAAAAACCTAGGTCAACTTGACCCTCTTTTTACAGGCTTCACCAGCATGTCTTTCCTTCCTTCTCACGTGGTGTTCCAAAGCATCCAACGTTGGCTTTTCCCACTTTTTGAGTCATCCTCGTTTCATCTCCCTTGCTGATATGCCATCCTCGATATCCTCATCCAAAGACTTACTTTTCCAGACTTCGCTCCATCTTTTTTTTTCTTTTTATCACTTCGACCCAATGACAATCACTGTGTCTTCCGCGAAGCTCACTTTTTCCCTTTTTCTTCCTCATTCTTCGCTTCCTTTCATAACCCAGGGCCAATAATTACGTCGACCATCCTTGATTCAACTCTGAATCACTTATTACTTAGATCTACTTCAAATATTTGTACCCGTTTCGTGTCATTGATGGAGGATACATTAAATCAATCCTGTGGTGAGTCTTTTCATGTCGAATTTGACTCATTATCTATGAATTATACTTAGAAACTAATTGGTACCTTGGAACTTGCATGCCTCAATGGAAGTTTTCCTCACTTTTGATGGTGGGTTTTCATTATTGACCCCTGATCGAGAGATTCCGTCGAGTATTCGACTTCATTTCATAAATTCACACCCATTGGATTGTACTAGTGTACCCTAGGAGTCATTGACATTAATGGTGATTTCCCTCACACTTGTTACTGGTATTCACTAATGGTTGGTAATCAAGTGGTTTCTACCATGTTTGAATTCAACACATGTATTCACATGGTTAGATTTGTACTATGGAATGGTGGAGATGAAGACCCTGAATCTTTTCCGACAGATTAAGGTTTCATTGGAGTATATTCACATTGTATTTTTGCATAGATCTATAGTGTCTCGTGGATATGTTCAAATTTGAGTATTTAACGCATAGATCCACAGTGTATTTTTGGTGGCTATATTCATAATTGAGTCATATTAGCATGGATCCACATTGTATGTTTGGTGGCCATGACCTATCTTACTTGACATGGATCTTTACATGTCAGAATTTATTCCCTGAGTCATTTATATTATGAGTATGGGAATGCCTACCTCAATGATGATATATTATTGTACTGTATTTCCTTGTTTGTTGGCAGGTTTCTTACCAATGTGTTCCTTGTTCCCAACACACACTTGACAAAGTATATCAGTTATCACTTTGTTCTAACTTCATACTTTGGGGGGATTACTGTCACACATTATTTCCATCACCTCTATGACCATTAATGATGTGCACCTATCCTATTCCTTTAGAAGGATCAATTTCCTTAATCCCTGAAGAAGAATGAAGATGAACATTCCCAGAGAGATGAAATTATATTTTCCTTTGTAAAGACCTTGTAAATAAGGATAGTCGCACATTGCTCAGTGTTAAGGGTGCAACAATATAGGATCAACAAAGACTACACCATGGTGGCCTGTGACATCATGGAATTTTGATTAGTGTTAAGGGTGCGACAATTTCCCATACAAATAAAAAGAGAATCTTCTCGATGCTTCTAGAATAGATTTTTCGAGGATGAGCTGGCCTCCAATCAGTTTGGATTTGAGTCGCATCCCTGTTCTAGTGGGTTCATCCTAACCTCCTCACCCTATCCTTTTCAGCATATAAAAGGAGATGAGTTCTCATGGGGAAAGTTATTTTTTTTGGAGCTTGGTGAGATTTGTGAAGAAATTTTGAGAATATCTAATGAAATATTAGTCTAGCTAGTAGTTTGGAGTGTTTGGGCCTATGTTATCTATGAGCTTTACTTTGTCAAGATAGATTATGAGTGAATTTAAAATCTACAATCTCAGAATCTATGGAGAAAAAGTGTCTGGGAAGCAAGGAACTATTGGAAGGGACCCTACAACATCAAGGCATCAGTTGTATTCTCCTTTAATATTTCTAATACAGTAATATATTTCTTTCCCATAAAATTGTTCTTATTTTATTGTATGACTCCTTCATCACATACATAGGTTTTTGTTAACTATACATTGTTGCTTTCACTTCGTTGGCTTATGTCTTTTTACAGGTTCGACATCCCATAAGCCTTGAAATAGAGCGAGGATGACACTGGCGAGGAAAAGTGGCATTTAAAAGGTCTGCCATTTATCTCTTGTTAGTTAGTATGCTTAATAACTAAAAATTAGGGAAAGTTTTATATTCTCTCTTGTTTTGTTCTAGTTTTGGGGTGAAACTAGGGAGATCCATTTGTGTCCGCACTTACTGATTTGTCTGATAACAAAGTCGATTTTAAAGAACACTATATGGGGAATTTTTGGGTATTATAGTTGTGTAAGCCTTGAAAAAATAAACTTGTGGGAGCTTACAAAACTTTGTTATGCTACTATGTTTGGATTTTATGCCTCCAGACCAAATTGGCCACATGTCCCAAAATCGCTTGAGTAGGAGAGTTTCAACTTGGGATAAAACTCAAACCAGGACTCAGAAAGACAAACCGTTAGTTGCATTGGATCTAGAGCATCGAGTTTCATCTCATGGGTCCCCTCTGTTGTCATTTGATCAACTATAGAACCATTTGTTAGAGTATTTTTGGAACTAGGGTCTTTCTCAATGAGGCATAATGCAATTTATGAAGAGGAGTTCGATTTTAAATAACATTGTATGGGGCGTTTGTGAGTGGAATAGTTGCATGGGTCTTGGCCAAACAAATTTTTAGGAGCTTATGGAACTTTTGTATGCTTCTCTATTGGGATTTATCCCCCAGAAAAAATTGGCCACATGTCCCTAAATGGCTTGAGGAGGCAAATTGCAACTCATAATAAAACTCAAACTGGGACAGGAATGGATGAACTGCCAGTTGCATTGGATCCAAAGGATTGGGTTTCATCTAGTGGGGCACCTCTACTGTCATTTTGTCGACCAAAAAATCATTTGTTGGAGTATCTTCGTCACTAACATTTTTCTTACTGAGGCATAGTGCAATTTTTGAAGATGAGGTCAATTTTAAAGAACACTATGTGGGGTGTTTGTGGGTAGTGTATTCATGTGGGCCTTGGAAAAATAGACTTGTGGGAGCTTACGAAACTCCATTATGCTTCTATGTTTGGATTATATGCCCCCGGACCAAATTGGCCAAAAGTCCCTAAATGACTTGTGGAGGTGATTTACAACTTCAGATAAAAATCAAACCAAGACTCAGACTGATGAACCATCAGTTGCATTGGATTCAAAGAACATATTTTCATCTAGTGGGGCCCCTCTACTATCATTCTGTAGGATGAAAAAGCGTTTGTTGGAGTATCCTTGTCACTAGGGTTTTTATCAATCATGCATAGTGCAATTTCTGAAGAGGAGGTCAATTTTAAATAACACTATGTGGTGCATTTGTAAGTAGTGTAGTCATGTTGGCCTTGACCAAACAAACTTTTCAGAGCTTACAAAAATTTGTCATGCTACTTTGTTTCAATTTTATGCCCAAGGACCAAATTGGCTACATGCCCCTAAATGGCCCGAGGAGGCGAGTTGCAACTCATAGTAAAACTCAAACTGATACATGGACGGATGCACCATCAATTTCATTGGATCCAAAGCACCAATTTTCAACTAGTGGGGCCCCTCTGTTGTCATTCCTTCAACTGGAAAATCGTTTCTTGGAGTATCTATGGCACTAGGGTTTTTCTCAATGAGGCTTAATACAATTTGTAAAGAGGAGGTTGATTTTAAAGAACATTGTGTGGGGAATTTATGGGTAGTGTAGTCACATGGGCCTTGGCCAAAAATACTTGTGGGAGATTACGAAACTTTGGTATGCTACTATGTTTGGATTTTATGTCCCCAGACCAAATTGGCCACATGTCCGTAAATAACTTGAGGAGGTGAGTTGGAACTCATGATAAAACTCAAACCGAGACTCAGATGGATGAACTGTCAGTTGTATTGAATCAAGAGCACTGGTTTTCAGCTAGTGAGGCCCCTTTATTGTCATTTCATAGACTAAAAAAATGTTTTTTGGAGTATCTCCAACAATAGGGTTTTGCTTAATGCTTATTACATATGTTTGACAATTTAACACCTTGTTAGGCTAGACATGGCATGGAAAGTTAAGGCATGGAAAGGAATGGAAATTGAAGGCATAGGAAGTGAAGGTATGTCAAATGAAGGAAAGGCATGGAAAGGAAAGGAAAGTGAAGGCATGGCAATACAAGGTAAAGCATGGAAAGGAAATGAAAAGCAAGGAAAGTGAAGGAATGGCATGGCATGGAAAGTGTTGGGACTTTGTTTTTTCATGTTTTAATGCATGTTCTAATCATTTAATTTGATCAACTGGCCTTGTTACATACTTGGTCTTCCCGTACTTGGTGTAAAAGTGTAACCTAAGAAGAGCCCATGAGGTAGTTCAATACTTATTCATATTTTGTACGTTCTTATTAGTGAA
Organism: Picea sitchensis; assembly: GCA_010110895.2. Classification (NCBI taxonomy): domain Eukaryota; kingdom Viridiplantae; phylum Streptophyta; class Pinopsida; order Pinales; family Pinaceae; genus Picea; species Picea sitchensis. The sequence goes on from SNQJ01S0099865.1 coordinate 16,811, forward strand.
AATGTGTTAATTTATTAAAAAGAGATCTTCTAATGGTGTGATTTGAATAAACAGGTTGGGTGACTAGGTAGCCTTGATCGTTGACATTTCCAGTCATCTGGTACTAGAGTAAAAGTCGAATTTTGAAGTCTTCTAGAAGAAAATTGGGGACATGGGTTTTATGGGGAATGTCGTTGACATGTGAGCATATGAGTCAGAATTCGCCCATATCACACGTGTGGACCTCAAACTCGGGGCGACTATTTTGGGAAATAGAAAAATCTCAAACTGCCAACTTGCACCTCGATTTTCGTGCACATGGAAGCGAATCTGAAGATTCTAAAACATGGGTTTTTATCCCAGAATGACAAGTTAGGTCTCAAATGAGCCATTTTCAAAAATTCACTATAGTTACAGATTTATGGAAGGTGCTTTGGAGTGGATTAATAAAAATAACACAGTTTTCCTATTATAGTTCGGTACCAGCGTGTCTGTCTAATTCCAGTACCGACGACTGTCCGAGTCTGGTACCAACCAATTGCGCATTATTCAGATACGGTACCATTTTCCGTGTCTCGCCTGTTATGATCCGATACCAATAAAGGAAACAAAGTACGCTAAAGTTAAGCTCTTGATCGTGCCTGAGATATTTGTTGACTGCTTATTAGATCATCCAAGTTCTAGCAAGACTATATTAGACTAGTTTGATTATTGCCTCATCCTCATGCACCCCATGTCATGAGGTTGAAGCTTAAAATATGTAACCGAATGTGTAAATTGGACAATCACCAATTTGTTTGAGATTTCACCTCCTTGTGTTTCACGACTAAGACTATTTAAATAGTTGTGGCAAGGATGGTGAGACATCTGGACATAGACATATGAAGAAATAGAGAGCAGCGTTGCATATTGTGGAACATATAATCAGTTTGAGTATTAATGAAAGGATTTCATTTATGTCCATGTTTTTTATTATTAAGGAATGAATTTGAATTGAGTTGTTAGCCTAATCCAATTCCATGTTTAAGATTTGAGTAAGAGTGATGTGTGGATCGAAGACCAACTTACAATAGACTCAAGTCGCTGACCTATTGGAGCGGCAAGGGCCCACCACCCAACAGAGGTCACCATTCGTGTAGGTTAATGTTAGCATTTGGTTTCAGTGGTATAATTGTTAGAATAGCTGAAGATTTGATTTCTCAATTTAATTCAACATCTCTAACAACTTCAGGCAATAGCAGATAATTCAGTTTAGGATTTTGGTTAAATGATTGCTTGAAGATCTTTACTTACTCTATTTTTTCATATGCCCTGTTTCTGTTCTCATGAATTTGATTTCCTTGAGTGATCATAGATTTTGGCAGCAGTAGTCAAACCTATTTGGACAAGAACTAGTGAAGTTCATTGTGAACCACAACATAACCAACATATTGACTATTGAACTACCCATGCTATGCTTTGATGATTGATATGTGATTTCCTTTCTAATAGTGTGATTGCATAGTTAGCTTTCTCGGTCAGATAGCAGAGTTGATTTTTCAAAAGACTCCATCTCATACTTGCCTATGCCTTAATGGAGTAGATATCCTCTCTGTGAAAGACAACCAAAGTGTGTTTCAGTTTTATAGTTTGTTGTATTTACGGCATGCATAATCTAGCTTATTTATATACTCGTGACATTAGAAATTACCTTTCTTACTGGTGTCTTGTAACTCTGTTTATTACGAATCCCGGATTGATAATTAAATGTGTGCATTATACTAATCATATAATTGCCACAACATTTTGGCGCCGTTGTCGGGGAGTTGCAAATCGTAAGAGGTAATTTTAGTTTGTTTTTTTTCAATGGTTTTAAGGACTACTTGAGGGAGGAGAATAAAACATTTAAGACGTGAGTGAAGAGCCACGTGACGACTATAGTGGGGTTCTCCGAAGCCAGGTTGCCTTCTTCCTTTAATGCAAAGTGTGTTTTTCTTTATGAATTTTATTTTTAATGAACTAACTTGTGTGAAAGGATAACTTGGTGATAGAAGGGTCCAAGTAAGCGAGGAGTTCAAGTTTGGTGAGTTTTATTGCAATCAATAGTTTTATATTAAAATTTCAATCTCTTTAAAGATAAATCATTTTTGGGGTGTTGTAAGAACCCCGAGTACTAATCCATGTTGTGAGACAAGATCTACCAGCCAGTAGAAGAATGATGATTAAGAGTTTGATGAGCAAAGGAAGAAATGGTACTCCAAGGAATTTCACAAACTTTGATTGAAAATGGAGACCTACCTACATCTCGAGTGGAGCAAATCCTCATTGCTATCAAAGGCCTATCTGCATTTGAGGTGGACCAAGTTTTGGTTGCAGTCAAAGGTTTATCTATATCTCAAGGAGGAAGAGAAGAGAAAGAGACTCATGAGCCACACAATGTAGCAGATCTAGAAGTGGATCTAGAAGTAGGAGATTCAAGAGTCATGGACCACAACTGATAAAGAGTGGACGCTGGAACCTGGAATTAAAGAGTCTGTTGCCTACCTAACACCATATTTTATCAATGAAGACCATATTTCAAAAGATTTACTTGACATGATAATGGAAGATCTAGTAAGCCAATAAAATCTAGATTATATTGAAGGTTGGATCCAAACAATAGGCAAACTACCATATTGCTCCCTTATTCGAAAATTCGAAGCATCATTCCTAGAAGAGCAACTGGCCTCTCATGTCCGAACAACCATTGAGGTATCTTTTCCATATTTGGTTATCAGTTTGCTTATAAATTTGTTTCGCACATGGCTGCACTGGAAATTTTCATATACTTGAAGAAAGACTCACTCTTTCTCAATTAGGAAGGATAGTAAATAAGTAAATAAAAGTTGCATATAGTTGTTAGTTCGGTGCAACATCATTTTTTATATCTTCTACAAAAATTAAAGTGATTAGGTGTGTTGATAAGTTTTGTTTTCCAATAAAATGAAAGTCATAACCCGAACAGGTGGACAGTTCTTCAAAAAATGGAGGTTTTCACATCTCCACGTTACGAGCATGACCATTAATCTCTTTGCCTCACTTTTTCAGTACAATTTTTTTTATTTTTTTATAAGTTTATTTTTTTACTAGTGTGTTAGCAGTATGAATCCTCAAAAGTAAATTTACAAAGAATTTGGACTTCAAGAAATTTCCAAGGATATAGGGAAGCCTGCAACATGTCATCTGGTGTTGTGCTAGTCCGGTACCAGAAAACAATCCAGTACTAGCACTCTGTGCTAGTCCAATACCAAAA
>SNQJ01S0099865.1:20785-32185 GCA_010110895.2 Picea sitchensis
TTACAAACATCATCAGTGCTTCAACATGATTAAAGGGATTAAAAATATTAGCCTACAAGTAACTATTTCACCCTAACTATACTTCAACAGTAATCATTGGACTATCTTTACTAAAGAGTAGCATATGAGTATATGAACACTCTTTTTCATGGGCACACTAAGAAAACTTTATGGGAAGAGGATGTATCAATACCCTAAGGTAACTTTAGGTCATTCTCTTATGGACAAACTCAGACACACCATACATCTAGAATATCCAAAAGAAGTAACACAAATACATGAGTTTATTTTTCCTTCAAACAAATTTTTAAAGACATTTCAAATAAGAGAGTATATCTTCTAACCCAATACCATCCCAACCTGTAAAAGGGTTTTCAGACGAACCTCCCCCTGTCACCTGTGAAAAAACACTCTTTAACAAAAATTAAAATAGGTGGCTATGGGACAAGAAGCCTCTGATAGAAAAAGGGTTTAAGAGACTAACCCACTAGGATACTAAACATGTCTGTTGGCAATGGGTACTAGTCTGTGGTATGACTAGGCAAACCCATCAGGGTACTAAACATGCCTATTGACAATGGGGCATTCTGCTTGGGGAAGGTATGTCTCTCAATAAATAACACAACTACCCCACTGGAGTACTGAACATGCTTGCTGGCAGTGGGTTCTAGTTTGTGAATGTCTCATTTATACTTGTTTGATTGAAAAATTCACTTTTGTCATAAAAATATATATAAATTCCAGATTAACAAGAAAAATGAATACTGCAAGCAAATGTCCATTTGAGAATTACCCTAAGTCAACCCTACTGGTCTAACATTTAAATCCTACATTACCTAAGAAGGAAACTTCTTAGGAGTGGGACCCTGACTATGGAGTCTAATCTACTTATACTATGAAATTTATCCATAATATTTAATGATAGTAAATCTTTGAAGGAAGTCAGGTTGGGACTCTTCTTCTAGAAAAATAATAAAACTCCTTGTTTTCATTGTTGAATATTGTTGCTTGTCAATAAGTCATCAAAAGAAAGACAATTTCATTTTTAACAACAAATAAGGCATGAGATCATATGCTAGATGACAGAAGCACTTTTGGAATTTGATCTAGTTCATCTTCTCTTATCAATTTCCTTTCATTGTGATATAGTGTGCCAGATCTTTCTGCATAGGGATATGCAACACCTTTGGCATGGGGGAGGGTCAAAGAGCCTCTTGCAGGACTCTTTTCCAGACTCACAACTCATCTTCAGAGGGAAGCATGCAGCAATAACTCTGCAAAACCAGACACAAAGGAAGAAACTCAAGTACAAGAAAAGGTTAAAGAAGCTCCATAAGGTACAAGAAATTCCAGTACTGATCCTCCAATAAGCTCCAGCCTAAAGAATGAACATTGTTTTAGATACTCTGCAAGTTTTAAACACAAGAACAGTCAGCCTATGTTTCAGATCATACACATCATGTGGTTATACAATGGTCATATAGGTAAAATCAAAGGAATTTCCGATACTGATTAAAAATTTCTGCAAAGATTTCAGAAAACCACTCATAAACCTGATTAAAAAGAATTTATTTGTTGGCATACTTCAACCTTCAGTCAACATGCATCAGTTCTACATAATCCTCTTTCAGCTTGTAGTAATTTATTGTAGAAGCATGTGATAAAAGAGTTTGCATGTTGACATGTAAACCAACAAGCATNNNNAGAGAGAGAGAAGGAATCCCAATAGATCAGTATTCATCAACTCCCTCCTAGATATCTAGTAGCTCTCAGTTTCAGCCAACATGTACTTTGATCCATCCTCCACTTCATAGCCTTCAATGTACATTAAAGTAAAGGTAAACTTGAGGTAAAACTAGGCCAATTATGTCTAAATTTATAATCAGTCAGGTACCTTCAGCTTTGCAGTGATCTGGTACTTCAAATTTTGTGTTGGTCTGGTACTAAAACTCTCACCAAGAACTAGTGACAGATTATGGTAAAATTGACTCAATCTTTGGTATTTTCCTGAACTAATATCAAATATCACAAGTTAGCAAGGTATGTGCTATCATTCTAATTTTTACTAGTAAGAATTGTATCGATTATGCATTAAGTTCATATTACAAAACACACTTCTTATTTGATTATGTCATGTCATCATGATAGTCACTTGATCGTTTCACTCTCGGTTAATAAATGCTCTTATGAATGGTCACTTACACTTTGCTCAACAAGCTTTCTTTTATTGTATACTTGTTTTGGTACTCCATTCCCAATCCTTCATTTGTACCAAACCCTGGTTGAATATCAGGTTGCCTTTAGACCTGCAATTAAGTAGGCATGTGGGTTTGACCAACATGAACTAGTGTTTCAAGTCTATTTTGAAGTATGGATTGATAGTTTTGCATAAGGGCATGCAAAAGAGTTCAATACTTATGCATATTTTGTACGTTCTCATTAGTGAAAATGTGTTAATTTATTAAAAAGAGATCTTCTAATGGTGTGATTTGAATAAATAGGTTGGGTGACTAGGTAGCCTTGATCGTTGACATTTCCAGTCATCCGGTACTAGAGTAAAAGTTGAATTTTGAAGTCTTCTAGAAGAAAATTGGAGACATAGGTTTTATGGGGAAAATCATCAACATGCAGACACGTGAGTCATAATTTTCCCAGCTCGCACGTCTGGACCTCAAGCTCGAGGGGAATATTTCAGGAAATAGAAAAATCTCAAACTTCCAAATTTCACCTCGATTTTTGTGCACATGGAAGAGAATCTGAAGATTCTAAGACATGGGTTTCTCTCCCAGAATGACAAATTAGGTCTTTAAAGAGTTGTTTTCAAAAATTCACTACGGTTACAGAGTTATGGAAGGTTCTTTGGAGTGGATTAATAAAAATAAAATAGTTTTCCTATTATAGTCTAGTACCAACGTGACTGTCTAATTCTGGTACCAATGACTATCTGAATCTGGTACCAACCAATTGTGCGTTATTTAGATCCGGTACCATTCACCGTGTCTCGCCTATTATGATCCGGTAGCAATAAAGGAAATAGAGTACGCTAAAGTTAAGCTCCAGATCATGCCTAAGATATTTGTTGACTGCTTATTAGATCATCCAAGTTCTAATAAGACTATATTAGACTAGTTTGATTATTGCTTCATCCTCATGCACTCCATGTCATGAGGATGAAGCTTAAAATATGTAACTGAATGTGTAAATTGGACAATCACCGATTTGTTTGAGATTTCACCTCCTTGTGTTTCATGACTAAGACTGTTTAAATAGTTGTGGCAAGGATGGTGAGACACCTGGACATATAGACATATGAAGAAATATAGAGCAACATTTCATATTGTGGAACATATATTCAGTTTGAGTATTAATGAAAGGATTTCATTTATGTCCATGTTTTTTATTATTAAGGAATGAATGTGAATTGAGTTGTTAGCCTAATCCAATTCCATGTTTAATATTTGAGTAAGAGTGATGTGTGGATCGAAGACCAACTTACAGTAGACTCCAATCGTTGACCTGTTGGAGCGGCAAGGGCCCACTGCCCAACAAAGGTCAACATTTGTGTAGGTTAATGTTAGCATTTGGTTTCAGTAGTATAATTGTTAGAATAGTTGAAGATTTGATTTCTCAATTTAATTAATCATCTCTAATAGCTTCAAGCAATAGTAGATAATTAATTTAGGATTTTGGTTAAATGATTTCTTAAAGATCTTTACTTACTTTGTTTTTGCATATGCCTTGTTTCTGTTCTCATGAATTTGATTTCCTTGAGTGATCATAGATGTTGGCAGCAGTAGTCAAACCTATTTGGACAAGAACTAGTGAAGTTCATTGTGAACCACAACAGAACCAACATATTGACTATTGAACTACCTGTGCTATGCTTTGATGATTGATGTGTGATTTCATTTCTAAGAGTGTGATTGCATAGTTAGATTTCTAGGTCAGATAGTAGAGTTGATTTGTCAAAAGACTCCATCTCATACTTGTATGTGCCATAATGGAGTATATAGCCTCTTTGTGAAAGACAACCAAAGTGTGTTTCAATTTTATAGTTTGCTTTATTTCCAGCATGCATAATCTAGCTTGGTTCTATACTCGTGACATCAGAAATTACCTTTCTTACTGGTGTCTTGTAACTTTGTTGATTACGAATCCCGGGTTGATAATTAAATGTGTGCATTATACTAATCATATAATTTCCACAATAGAAAGACAAGGAAAGACATAGAAGGACAATGCAAGGCAAGGAAAGTGAAGGAAAGGCAAGGCATGGAAAGGAAAGGAAAGACATGGAAAGGAAATGCAAATGAAGGAAAGTGAAGGCATGGTATGTCATGGAAAGTCATAGAATTGAAAGGGAGGGAAAGGCAGTGCATGTGAAGGCATGTCAAGTCATGGAAAGTGAAATAAATTGAAGGAAAGGAAAGTGAAGGCATGGCATAGCATGGAAAGAGAAGGAAGGGCATGGAAAGACAATGCAAGGAAAGGAAAGTGAAGGCAAGTGAAGGCATGGAAAGTGAAGGAAATTGAATGAAGGGTAAGGTAAGTGAAGGGATGGCATGGCATGGAAAGGAAAGGAAAGGCATGGAAAGGCAAGGTAAGTGAAGGTAAGTCAAGGAAAGCGAAGGCATGGAAAATGATGGCAAGGCAAGTGAAGGCATGTCAAGTGAGGGAAATACAAGGCAAGTGAAGGCATGGGATGGAATAGAAAGGTAAGGAAAGGAATGGAAAGGAAATGCGAGTGAAGGCATGGAAATTGAATGTAAGGAAAGTGAAGGCATGTCAAGTGAAGGAAAGGAAACTAAAGGCATGCGAAGGCAAGTGAAGGAATGGAAAGTGAAGGCATGGGGAGTGAAGGTAAGGAAAGTGAAGGCATGGAAAGTGAAGGTAAGGTAAGTGAAGGTAACTAAATGCATGGCATGCGAAAGAAAGGAAAGTGAATGCAAGTGAAGGCATGTCAAGTGAAGGAAAGGAAAGTGAAGGAAAGTGAAGGAAATTTAAGGAAAGGAAAGTGAATGAAAGTTAAGGAAGGTGAAGGAATGGCAAGTGAAGCCAAGGAAAGTGAAGGAAAATGAAGGCATGAAAAGTGAAGTAAATTGAATGCAAGGAAAGACAAGTTAATGCAGGTAAAGTGAAGGAAATTGAAGGCATGGAAAGTGAATTCAAGGAAAGTGAAGGAATGGCATGGAAAGTAAAGGAAATTGAAGGCAATTAAAGGAAAGTGAAGCCATGGAATCACATGACAAGGCAAGGCCATGCAAGGCATGGAAAGGAAATGAAAGTGAAGGAATTGCAAGTGAAGGCATTACAAGTGAAGGTAAGGAAAGGAAAGTGAATTCATGTCAGGTGAAGGAAAGGCAGGTGAAGGAATGACAAGTGAAATAAAGGAAAGTGAAGGAAAGTGAAGGTAAGGAAAGGAAAGTGAAGGAATGACAAGTGAAAGAAAGGAAAGTGAAGGAAAGTGAAGGCATGGAAAGTGAAGGTAAGGAAAGTGAATGAAATTGAAGGAAAGGAAAGGAAAGTGAAGGCAAGGCATGGAATGGAAAGGAAAGGAAAGGAAAGGGATGTAATTGAAATGAAAGTGAAGGCATGTAAATTGAAGGTAGGGAAAGGCAAGTGAAGGTGAGGAAAGTGAAGGAAAGGAAAGTTAAGGCAAGGAAAGGAAATTGAAGGCAAGGAAAATAAAGGCATGGCATGGCATGGGAAGAAAAGGCAAGTAATGGAAAGGAAATTATATGCAAGGAAAGGCATGGCATTGGAAGGAAAGATATGGTATGGCATGGCGTGATAAGGAAAGGCACAGTGTAACTGTTAGAATATAATGTATGTGCTCATTTTACCATTGACAATATCACTATTGTCACCCAACCATAGGGAAAAACCACCCTCAGAGAACCTTAACCTTGACAGATAATCTCTCTGTAAGAAAACCCTAGGCTAGATAGACAAACAAAGGGTACCACACCTTCCCCCAAGGGTAGTGCACCAACAAGAGCTGATTAGGTAGTCCAAACCTTAACCAAGAGATATTCCAAGACAAAGCGTAATCTTCTAGATGCAACAACTGCAACTGGAGTTCTCCTCCAAACTCATGCACAAACTGGGAAACTGCAATGCACACAAGTGATGCTCTGCAATTTTGAGAATGCCTGCCAGAATGAAGACTGACCTCTTGTATTTATACTAATTCTAGCTAACTGTCTAGGCCAAATTCTCATTCTAGGTATATGTCTATTCAATATATATTATTTCTTTTAGTTGAATTCTTCTCTTGGAGGCTAATAACCTCATACAAATTATCCTCTTGAGCTGACATGTCTTCTAGGGTTATTAGCTAAATCATTAGGGTTTCTTCTTGCTTCTCGAAGTATTCTATTCTCATCAGGTTTACACGTGGAGTTAAATACCTCCCGCATCTACCATAATATCAAAACTCCCTCCTAGCTAGGGAGGTATTATAGGTAATGGTCTTGAGCACAAACATACCAATCAACTGGTAGCACCAACATAGTTGTATAGACTATCTCATGACTGGATCATGAACATCATCATCACCATCGGCTTCATCAACTACAACATCTCTCAAAACCATACTCCATATGAGTAATAAAACATGATTTTGGATAAGTCACTCACTCCATAGAGTGAAACAAGAATCATTTTCCGTCTGGAAATATTTGTCCATTGATCATCCATCTAGCTGATAACATTGTTGATATTCTTCAAGGCAATCAGAACAATATCATTCAATAGAAAACAATTGTGTCTATCCATAGTAGTAAAAAACTACAATATAGTGGTACACTACCACACCAAGTAGCACATAGGTACTTGATCAGTGACGTAGAGTCACAAACAGTGGAACATATCCACCATAGTAGTATACATCTACTGTCTAGAGACATACAATCTTCATAACAATCATCTTCTATCAACCTGCACATAAACAATGTTATGATATAAACTGAATCATCTAGGCCATTCTTCCACTCACATCTATGAGATCTTGGAAGATCATGTGCCCTCAAAAGGTAAAACATCAATGATGATCTTTATGGACCCTTCTTCTCAAGAAAGTAAGAATGATTGTCATGATTTATGAGCCTCAACCAGTCCCCACCCTGGGCCATTCCTCCAACACTAAACAAAGTGTAAGCTAGAGAGAACGAGTCTTCCCTAAGGAATGTCTGTCCCTGATTGTTGAACCTGGACCATTCCCCACCCTGGGCCATTCCTCCAACACTAAAAAAATTTCAACCTGGAGAGAATGAATCCGCCCTAAAGAATGATTGTCCGGACCATTTCCAAAGGAAATGACTATCCTACACCAACCTCCAAAACAAACCATTCCCCATGTTAACCACAATGGGAAATCGTTGTCTGGCAAAGCGGGCCAGTCTTCTTGAGTAACCCTCAACAAGAGAGAATTCCCTAGACCATTCCCCATGTTAACCATGATGGGAAATCATTGTCTACAGTACATCATCAATCCATCGAACCATTTTCATTAAAAAAAAATGATCGTTCGATATGGACCATTTTTCCGAACTGGAAAATGTCTGTCTATTAGAAATATCAAACCACTTTCCAAACTAGAAAGGAACTGCTCGTCCTGGACCATTTTTTGAACTGAAAAGTGATTGTCCATCAATCAATAACACATTAGTTCTCCCTCCCAACCTGGGAGTCATCTCTTCCTTTTTTCAATGAGGAAGTTGTCTCCACGAGATCTAGCTTGAGTACGCAAACTCTTTCATTTTGGACAGAAGCTTTACCAAAAAAAATTCTTATCTTCTCATCTATGGAGATATGTATTGGCGAACCACTTTCTCCTTTATGGACTTCATCATGAATAATGTAATTCTTTATTTCAAATGTACTTCAGTCTGGAACACTGGTTTTCTCTGAAGGCTTCATGTAGCTTTGATCAATAAGGTATATCATTGTTGGATTCCTCTTGGTTCCTGCTAGCTTAGAACATCGTGGCAAGGGTCAAACTCGAACATATCCATGTGGCACTTCTTTTGTCATCATGATATATTTGTCATGGATTGGCAATCCATCATCCTGATTTTCTGAGTAAACATTCTGAGAAAATCTTCACCATGCTTATGTTGTGCATTGGAGGTTCTCAATCAAGTTATCTGCATACAAGGGTCTCTTTCTCAAAGTCTTGAGGTTTCTCTTCATACATTCTTTGTTCAATTGTTCTAAAGAATAGTCTTTACATTCATCTGATGTAGAAATCCAACCCATGGATATTGCGGATGATATAATGACTTATGTGTAGGTATGTATGGTTTACTATAACAGGTACTCATCATAGTCTTCTCCCTCCATCTTGGGAGAACCTCTAGTTTTGGATCTTGCAAAGCTTTCATATATACACTGTTCTTCATTACAAATTTCATTTCCTCTGTTTGACTTCTTTTAGTGAGTTCATATCAGGATGGTAAACTTGTGATTCTTAATACAATGACTAGTTGTTCTGGCTTCTCTTTCTTTCTTGGGATCTTCATGTTCTTCCTAATGTTTTTCTTGGGTCCATGGAGTTTCTTATAGATTCCATTCCCTAAAAATTCCACTTCTTCCTTTCATTATAGGAGAACGGATGTGTATGGACAACCATGGATACTATAAGGCTTCTCTTCGAGGAAGCCTTCTTCTCAGGTTGAACTGAACACGTACTTCCTTTCATGGTTGCTACCATGGATATATACTTCATCATATTCAATGGATCATAGGATTAGCTCTCTCCTAATCCATGCTTCATGTATGAGTGCATGTTTTTCTTTTGGAAATATATAATCAGCTCCCTCCTTCCGATAGAGTCCACGCTTTCGTCTGCATCCGTATTGTCTTTTGCAAAGCATCATAAGTCTTTCTCCAATTTTCTCTTGATTACTAACTTATTTCTTTCTTTGCTTCTTCTAAGTTTCTTCAGGATTGATTATGATTCCGACTTATCTTGTAATAGCTTCCACATGATTTGTTTGATGTACTTCATCATTTCATGTGTATTAACTGACTTGTAAAATGATACCAATCCTTATCTTTGTTGTTCTTCCATAGGTATAGTTCTTCTTGAAACATATTATCTTCTAATAGATATATATACAAGATATATACAGAGACTTATGAAAACAATATATGTACAAGAAATATCATTATCCTTTCTTAGAAGAAGAAACATGTCTCATCCTGCTTCGTCTTCTTAGTAGGTTACTTTTCTTCAGCAACTGATGCTTCGTGTGTCCCCTTCCTTTTCTTTAGCTCAGGACAATGATTCTTTTAGTGACCATACTTTCAACAGTTGAAGCATTGTATTTCTGAAATATCTTTTTCTTGATTTGGCTTCCTCCTTGAACCAAACGTCCTTTTGTGAAGGCTTGATCATCATACTTCCTTTGGGGTTTCTCTTTTGCACTGATCCTGTATTCTTATTGAGAACAATAAGTACAAAGTTCTTCAAATGTAGGATACTCCTTCCTTGTGTTCATGCTTGCGACAAATGCATCTCATGTCTTGGGAAGACCATTGAGTACTATGTTTACCAATTCCTTATCTAAAATGATCTCTTTAATGGCTTGTATTTGATCTCTTAACTGAGATATTCTAACAAAGTATGATGTTATGTTGTCATCATCATTCATCTTCATGTCATGTAGCTCATTCTTCAGACTCATGACTTGTCCAATGTTTCTGACTGAGAAGAGGTTTGTTAGGGAATCATACATCTTCTTCGATGAGTCAAGATGAGATATTTAGGGTATCAAGTGGTCTTTTATAGAGTTCACTATGATACTCATGGAATTGATGTAATCGTCTTTGAACTTCTCCATAACTACAATGTTTTGTGGTTCCTCTTTTTTCCTTCTTCAAACATTGGTTCCACGATCTTTCCTTTCACAATATCTACCACTTTATTCTTGGAAAGGATGAGGTCAATCCTTATATTCCATGCTATGAAGTTAGAAGCTCCATATAACTTGTTCTCTAAATTCATAGATTAATTCATGGCTGCTTTGACTTGGTCAACCCTAGATTTGACCAAAAACTCAAACTTGATGTTTTGGCTTGCTAAGAGTACTAGGAGATGCGCTAGGCTAGGGAGCACTGATCTATCTAGAAATTAGGTCAATCTCTTCACTTAAGGTGCCTCAATGAGAGGATTAGGGTTTCTGCAACTGCACCTGCTAGTAACCCTAGCGATAATGCTTTGGTGACTTCTCCTGCTAGAAACCTGTTGACGGGCGAAAATGAACGCTCACCAACTGGAAGAGTGGATCTGGTCTGGGGTTGTCTAAATAACCAAATCCATTCGGGATAACCCACCCTGACGGGTTTAGTGGCTCCATTGGTTGATCTAAGTCCTAGAAAAACAAATGAAAACTACACTAAGAAACTAATCTAAATAAAAACAATAATTAAAACAAACTAATAAAAAAATCTAAACTACATATATACAATCTATTACCTAAATCATACGATTATAATTCTATAAAAGTAAATGTTTAATTATCAACAGAATCAACTTTAATTACAAATATACAATATTTACAAATTACAGATTTAAATTAAAACCTGCAAAAATCATTTGTAATCTGTCCTAAGATAGCAAAACTATTGTTTTTTTATTTTTATAATTTTATGAAAAAGAAATATAATAAAAACTATCTAAGCTAAGCCATAATAACTCTAACTATGAATCTAAACTAATATATTTCTCTAAACTACTTAAATAACACTAATAAGCTAACTATTAAATAGAAAACTGACCTGAAGTAACGCTTCAGGCTTGTCCTGTATGCAGTAGTTGATTCAACTGTTCGGTGGGAGGAAACCCGCACTGGATTATCCACGAGCTTCTTGTAAACTAGAAGTAGTTGTGCTCTTCAAATATAAATGACAGGACAAACAAGACATAAAATATAACAACAATTTTATGATTTACAAACCATCACAATGAGATAAATTTGTGTGTAACAATTTGTGCAAAACAATTCAATTAATGAAAAAGATAAACCTGTATTCATTAAATTGAAATAAAGTGATTGATGTATTTTTAAATAAGAGATATCAGATATGGAAAACATATAAATAAAATCACATCAACATGCAATGAATCATGATAGCTAAAGTAGTCGATAATTAATTGCAAACTGATATGCAGAAAACTTGAAACAAAAGTTTGATATATTGAAAGAAAAAGTTGTTACAAGACATCAACTTTCATCTCAGTCTAAATCATAAATCCATAGTCTGGTTCTCTCCACAGTGATCATGATTTTTACAAAAAATAACAAGTATTTAAAGACCTCCCACAGGGTAAAACATCCCTGTGGGAATTAACAAAACAGTTTACAAAAAATCTGTGATAATCTCCCAAGTCTGACT
>SNQJ01S0099865.1:32195-46292 GCA_010110895.2 Picea sitchensis
TAGTTGTAATTTAGATTAGTAATGTTATTTTATTTATGTCGGCTTTAGGCCATTAAAACTCCTAGTCTCCTATATATACCAAGGAGACATTTTCATTTTGAATCATCTTGTACTTGAACATTTAAGTGGGGTAAAAGGAGGTTTCCCCCTCGAAGAGGCTTAATATCTAAAATTATCTCTTTTTCAAGGCGTTGAGTACTTTTCTTGAGGTTTTTCTATGCTATATTGATGTTTGGTTCTTAACATTTTAAAACCGAAATAAGGATTTGAAATCAACACCAAGGGTTCGATCATATCAAATATGTATGAAATGATTATACCAAGGGTCTAACCACAACATCAATGTGTTTTCATGAAACAATGTGTCAAGGCAATCAATGAAAGAACATAGAACATCAAACGCCCAATGCATCAAAACTCGATCATAAGAATATCATCATAGTCTCATAAAAAAAACAAAGTCATATTAACAATTAAAGAATGCCAAACGAGTAAATATCTTGGAGTCTTGTCAACTATGCAACTATAATTGAATTGGAAACGCAATGAACACATAGACAAGAGTGACCAGTGACGATTTAAATGTGACTTCAAAATCAAAGTTTTCATGCTTGCATTCATGAAAACAATAACAATGGAAGGTGTGCAAATTGCGCAAAAATAACAGTGTTGTTTCATTCCAAAGATTGCGATGAAAATCAAAGTTCGCAAAACACTGGTGTAGGAAGCTTATAAGGACAGTATAAAAATGTGAATTGGCTTCCAACAATGGAGACACACTGGTAGAAGCTGTTATCTCTACCAAAAGAATGAATTGAGATTAGGATAACAGGAATAATTCCAACAGAAATAACCAGAAAATTGTTTAAACATCATCATTGATCAAATATTCCAGCAGTGTTTAAAGGATGAAAACTGATAATAGTCTTAAGATAAGCGAGCCACGATATTAAAGATAAAATCTTCAATACTGTTGATAGAGCCACTGTTTCCAGCAGGCGTCCATATCCTCGACAGGGTTTCCATTTAACCCACTCTGGTATTCGTATCCTGCCAAGAAGTTCTGGATCAGAATAAAGGACGTTTTAAGGTCAAGAGGTTTCATATTTGCAAATTTTCATATACTCGACATTTCTTCGTTGCCACCAGGCCTGTTCAGTACCCCGACGAAGTTGTCTTGGCATCATGCATGCATTTACCCACTACCAGCAGACATGTTCATCATCCCGATGGGTTTACAAGCATTTCCCACAACTCTTTTTATTTTGTTTTTTGAAGATATATAGTTGAGCGGGGTGACACTGAAAATTATGATATTTTAGCATATTTTTTTACAGACCTCAACAGAATTTTTTAGAACTGTCCTTCATCAAGATCCAGAGATGGTTTTTCTTTTAGAACCAACTTTCTAAGGCAGGGAGGCATCTTCTGAGTCATTCCCTTAAGGAATAGGGACAGCATAAAAAGATAATAGATGATCATGACAGGCTTTACTCATAGGTCAAAATTAGTTAACTTCTTTCAAACAACAAACTTTTCCAACACAGATGTAAATTTCAGAAGTCTACAATTGATGTTTATAAAAAATTTCAACAGTCATTTCAGTGAAATAATTATTCTGTTTACCTTGTCCGAATAGTTCAAAAATTGCAGGTATGTGTTTCCAAAAGCAAAACTGATAAGCGTAAAGGAAAAACTCAAAGCCAAAATAACAAAAGAAAAACGAACAAAAGAAAAATATGTACATAGTATACAAAGGGTTGTCATCAAGCAAAATATATTTTCAGAGCCTAGCCATTCACCGGATAGGTGTCAGGCTGCCCCTCTAGATTCTGCAATCGGAAAGAGCTAGGACCCAACTTCTCAACAATTAAAAATTTTCCAAGCCATAAGTTTTGAAATTTCATGTGCTCTCCCTTTCCCTCATGTGTTTTATCCCATTTCAAGACAAGATCACCTACTTCGAAGTTCCTATTAGAGGTAGAGTTAGAATCAAACCAGCTTTTAACCACTAGTTGATTCTGATCTAAATTACGTTTAGCTTGAGCTCTCACCTCTTCTAGTTTCATTAAAGCATTAATTCAGTTTTCCAAAGGGGGACAGTCTTCTTCTTGTATTTTCTGTGATAGCTGTAGTGAGGGAAGAAGAATATGTGGTGGCAGAATTGCTTCTCTTCCATAAATGAGAAAGAAGGGAGAATTACCTACAGCATTTTTTGGTGTTACCCTATCATCCCAAATCGTGTTTAATAGTCCATTGTGCCAGTTTTTGTGATTCTCAGCCACTGTTCTCTTGACGATTTTAATCAGATTGTTATTTGTTGACTCTGCCTATCCATTGCCTTGGGGGTAATAGCTAGCAGAATATTTCAATTTAATTCCTTTTTGTAAAGAGAACTCGCTCATCTCAAGAGACAAAAAGTAAGAAGAGTTATCGAATACTAAACAGTCAGGGATACCAAAACGAGTAATAATATTCGAATTTAGAAAGGCAATTACCTGATTGGTATTCAGAGTTCTTAATGCGGTAGCTTCAGACCACCTGGTGAAGTAATATGTGGCTATTATGATAAACTTATGTTGTTGTGAGGATGGCAGGTTGATTGGACCTATGATATCAAGGCCCCACTACTGAAAAGGGGAGTCTACTGAAACGGGCTGCAAAGGAAAGGTTGGTTTCTATAATCGCCCTGATGCTTTTTGACAAATAATACACTTGCGACACAAGGCATGGGTGTCTCTAAAAAGTGTGGGCCAGTAATAACCAGCTCTTAGAACTTTATGGGTAGTGGTGTCACCACCAAAATGACCACCAACTTCTCCTTCATACAATTCTAGTAAGACTTTTTCTGCTTCGTCTTTCTCAAGACAGCGCATCAGTATGCCATCAAAATTTTGACGAAACAAAATACCATTAACCAAATGAAAGGAGGCAGATTTTAATCTCAACGAGCTTCTTTTAGTGGGATCCAGGTGGCGGAGGGATGACCCATGTTCAAGTTAGAATTTTATATCGTCATACCAGGACTGACAGAGTTTTGTCCACAACAGAGTACATTTTGATCGTGTTGTCCTAGGTTTGACCCATCGCTTTCTTCTTGCTGTCCCATTGCTGAATCAACCACTAACTTGCATAACCCTTGACCTCTCACTATCTGAGATGGTGTTATTTCTATGTCGTACTCCTGCAAGGAGGTAACCCAGTTTGTCCTCTTTTCAACTAGTTCTTTCTGCACTAACAGGTTCCTAACGGCTGGGTAAGGGACACTAATCTTTGTCCTGGATTTCAAAAGATAAGACTGGAAGTGCTTGCCTGCTTTGAAAACAGCGTAGGCTTGTTGATATACCACTGGGTAATTAAGTTCCATGCCTTTGAAAGTAGAGCTCATAAAGGCAATGGGTACTTCATTGTTTTCAGCATTCTTTTGAGTTAGGACGGCGGCGTAGGAACGGTCAGAAGCAAAAGTGTAGAGTGTGAAGTCTTGGGAAAATTCAAGGCTCATGAGAGAAGGAGCGTCTATTATGGCCTTCTTTATTGCATTAAAAGCTTGGTTTTCTACGGGTCCCCAATGATATTGTGCGTCTTTCTTAATTAGGTTCTGCAAAGGCCTGACCATTTTGGAGAAGTTGGGGACGAATCTCCTAACAAAGTTTATCTGGCCTAAGAAAGACTACATGGATTTTTTGAAAGTAGGAAGGGGGAGTTTCAAGATGACTTGAGTCCTTTCAGGGTCGATAATCATCCCTTTGCTTGACACAATAAATCCTAAGAGTTTACCTTGTTCTACTGCAAAGATGGATTTTTTAGGATTCAAGGAGATGTCGTATTTACAACATCGTTGTAGAACAACTCTTAAATGAGCTAGATGATCGGTTTTGTTTTTAGAAAATACAGTAACATCATCTAAGTAAACTATGATGGATTGATTGATTAAGCCTCGGAAAGCAATGTCCATTGCTCTTTGGAAAGTGGCACCGGCATTGATCAGTCCAAAGGGCATTTTTCGATAAGCGTAGGTGCCCCATGGAGTGCAGAAGGTAGTTTTAAGTTGGTCTGGAGGAGACATCAGGACTTGGTTGTACCCCGAGAAACCATCCAATAAGGATGGCCTCTCAGAACCAGATACCTGTTGAAGGATCTGTTCCATGGGTGGGACAAGGTAGTTGTCTTTATCAGATGCTCTATTAAGGTTTCGGAAATCGACGCATAGTCGGATTTCCCCACTTTTCTTCCGGAAAGGGACAAGGTTAGAAACCCACTGAGTGTGCCTAACAGGGAAAATTATCTTAGCATTTAGGATCTTATTTAATTCTTTTTTGACGGTCGGTTCAAGCCTAGGGTGCATTTTTCTTAATTTCTGTTGAAAGGGTAAGGTTTGGGGTTTCATAGGAATGACGTGTTGTATGATGTTAGGGTCAAAAGTTTTAAGATCATCATACGTCCACGCAAAGACATATTTAAATTCTTTGAACAATTTAATAAATGAAGCTTTTTCTTGTTCAGAACACCCCACCCCTAAATTAATGCACTGTGGATTGTCATTAGTTCCTAAGTTTAATTTTTCATATGATAACGAGGAACTATTGGTTTTACAGTTGACCGATTTTTTGAATTTATCTTGAAGATCATAAAACTTATCTAATCTAACTACTGACTTAGGGATCGAATTTACAATGTCTGATGAAGATTCAGGAGTTCTCGGATCTAGTATTACCGTGAAATCATGCAAATTGTCGTCGTGAGTACATTCGTCGATGACCACACCTTGAAAAGCTTCTTTCATATGCAGGAAGCTAATAATCTGTTGATCGTCGTGAAATACCTTCCAGTTCGTGATGTTGTCAGGAACGGATGGTCTGAACAATAGTTCGATGGAGAATGGATCCGGGGACAAGACTTCTACAGGAAAGAGTTTGGAAGCTACGTTATCTAATAGATCTGCTTCAGAATTATTCAATCTAGGAATAGAATTTATATTGAAAGTAGAAAATTTATTCATTAAATTCCATACCTCAAGTTGGTAGATTTTAAGATGCGGAGATAGACAGTGGATAGAATCTCTTACCTGTCTAACCACGATTTTGGAATCGCCAAAGACAGTCAAGTTTTGAATGTTCATATCTAAAGATTTTCTGAGACCCTGCAGTAAAGCCTCATATTCTGTTGTGTTATTAGTACATTCAAATTATAACATACATGCAGTCAGGGTTTTGTTACCTAAGGGATCAATAATGACGCAACTTGCACCAACTCCTTCTTTGGGCTTTGACCCATCAAAATAAAGAGACCAAATTTGTTTTTTATCGGGTGCATGATACCGTTGTGTAGAAGCTCCTGGCTGCACATATGCCACAATCTCGGACTGTTGTTCTGGGTTGGTGATAGTTGAAGCCTCGGCCATGAAATTACCGAAGAAGGTATCCATCCCTTGTATTTCGGGTGAATCAGTAGAAGGTGTAAATGGTTCATTTGGATCGTTTAGATGTGTGACCGTGAACTTAAGGTAGCGTTCGCGATTTACCTTGATTTTGTTGGGCTTGCCGTTCTCTGGAAGCCATAGGTGAGACCAATCTGTTGTGAAATAGCCATGTAGCTGCTCCGACTAGTCCCTTCTTAAAAACAGACCATATACTTCTGGAATATCCACTACAATAATATCAATAACTTGATGAACCTTGGGGTTAGACGATAATCTTATAAGCACATTTCTTAATTCGCCTACAACTTTAACACTGGTTTGATCAAGTTGGATGATTTTTAGAGTGGATGGTTCAACTTCAGCATTAATATTCTGACACACAGACCATGGAATCACATTGGATGACGCTCTTGAGTCTACCATACAATTGTGCACGTTTCTATTAAAGATTTCAAAAGTTGACAAAAATGGAGGTACATTTCTGCGAGTGCTAAGGGTGGTAGCTTGCGGTTTTTTACTCGCAGTTTCTAAAGCTACTTTATCTACATTATTTACAGGAAGGCTTCCTTTATCATGAGAATCAGGATTGTTTTTAGTAGAATTCTTCTGAGGAACTTTGTTCTGAACAACCTTGTTACCACTTGAATTACCATTTTTGTCATTCTCTATGATATTCTGTAACATTTTTTGTAGCAGAAATGGAAATTTCAATAACTCATAAACAGAAATGTTAGCCCTTAACTTTTTAAGATCTTCAACTAAATCATAATCTAAGTTGGGGTTTACATGACTCTGTTTAGTCTCAACTGGTTTAGATTGCTTTGGAGGCAAAGTCGTAGTGTTTTCGGAAGAAGGTTTGTTTGTTGTCTTACTCCTAGTATTGTAGGGATGGACTATCACGAAGTTAGCTTAAAAGATGCTATCCGAGAAGTGTCCAAAAATGTTTGGAGAATATTCTTCTTCTTGAACTGTCTCTTGTTCAACAACCTCCTCAGGAATCTTAGGAGGCATCAAGTTATCCTGGGCTTCTAGAATTGTTTGAAGGGTGTATTGCAGACTTTCTAGATTAAGACCTTCAGTATTCGAATTAGGTCGGTTGGTTGGGAAAGGCTTCTTGAACGAGGGCTTGTAAGACCCTTTGCTCGAAGAAGCTTCTTCAGTCGTCCTTTTCAAGTCTATAACTTGATTCAACATTTTTTTAATGACTTTAGCTAAGTTTTCTAAATCTGAGCTTTCAGGTTGTGTTTTACTTTGAGTAGGTCTAGGGAGGATTTCGATCTTCTTTTTGGAAGAAGAACTAGTCTCTGTTTCGTTGCTAGTAGTGTCTTTTAGACTAAGTATGTCTTTTTCAATCTGGTTGGCCTCCTCGAAGGCTTCTAACAACGTGGCTTTCTTAGATCATTTAACCCAAATGGCTATACTTTGATGTAAAGCTTTAGTATAGTATCCTATGATAAGGTTCTTGGCAGGCATCGAATCTATAGGGATTCGGTTCTTAAGTGTTAAGAATATTTGATTAAATTCTTTAATTTTCTCTTTTGGGTTCATTCTTAAGTTAGAAAGTTCCATGACTAGGACTTCCGGAGGCTTACCGTCTCCAAACTTTTCCAAAAAGCAGGATTCGAACTTTTCCCAAGACACGATGGTATGGGGTTGCTGGGTAAAGTACCATGTAGATGCATTGCCCTCGAAAGTATAGGGGAACAACCTACAGATTACGTCTTCATGCTCGACATTGCGGACTCTAATGGCTAACATAAATTTTTTAATGTGATCTTCAGTGATCTTCTTAGAGTCAGGATCAAACTTGGGAAGACACTTCTCCGGATGTTTGGGTAAGGGATGTTGATCTCCAGGTACGACTACCGCATCCTGGTCAAGCCAAGGTCTAGCAGGATTGTTCAGGTTGGCAATTGGTGTAAGCGGTGTGGAAGGCTGCGAAGGAGAACCGTCTTCATCAGAGGAGTCTTCTCCAGAAGAAGAAGGAGATGAGGGAGGTGGTGAGGGAGGTATTCCAGATCCCCCTGCAGTAGGAGTGAGGATTGGATCTATAGGGTTCACAGTGAGGTTAGTGCCTCTGATTTGTTCTCTGATATCAGAGAAATCTAAAGGTTGGTCCAAAGGTCGATTTGGTTGCCTCAAACGGGCTAAGGCACTATGTGTTCTTATAAGAGATTGGTGGACAATCTCTTGTATGTCACCACCCGTAGGATTTGGGGTTGTTGGCTCAACTGTGATCCGTGGATCGTTGTTTGATGTGGTTGTTGTTTGAGGGGGGATTTTATCATTCGAATGACTTCTTGTCACTATAGGTGAGCGATTAGGCGGTGGAGGAGTCTTACAACCGCCTTGTGCCATTAATAAATTTCAGGCCCTCCTTCTAGCGCCATTTGTTGACAGGCGAAAATGAATGCTCACCAACTGGAAGAGTGGATCCAGTCCGAGGTTGTCTAAATAACCCAAGTCATTTGGGATAACCCACCCTGACGGGTTTAGCGGCTCCATTGGCCGATCTAAGTCCTAGAAAAACAAATGAAAACTACACTATGAAACTAATCTAAATAAAAACAATAATTAAAACAAACTAATAAACAAATCTAAACTACATATATACAATCTATTACCTAAATCATACGATTATAATTCTATAAAAGTAAATGTTTAATTATCAACAAAATCAACTTTAATTACAAATATACAATATTTACAAATTACAGATTTAAATTAAAACCTGCAAAAATCATTTGTAATCTGTCCTAAGACAACGAAACTATTGTTTTTTTTATTTTTATAATTTTATGAAAAATAAATAGAATAAAAACTATCTAAGATAAGCCATAATAACTCTAACTATGAATCTAAACTAATATATTTCTCTAAACTATTTAAATAACACTAATAAGCTAACTATTAAATAGCAAATTGACTTGAAGTAACGCTTCAGGCTTGTCCTGTATGCAATAGTTGATTCAGCTGTTCGGTGGGAGGAAACCCGCACTGGATTCTCCACGAGCTTCTTGTAAACTAGAAGCAGTTGTGCTCTTCAAATATAAACGACATGACAAACAAGACATAAAATATAACAACAATTTTATAATTTACAAACCATCACAATGAGATAAATCTGTGTGTAACAATTTGTGCAAAACAATTCAATTAATGAAAAAGATAAACCTATATTCATTAAATTGAAATAAAGTGATTGCTGAATTTTTAAATAAGAGATATCAGATATGGACAACATATAAATCAAATCACATCAACATGCAATGAATCATGATAGCTAAAGTAGTTGATAATTAATTGCAAACTGATATGCAGAAAACTTGAAACAAAAGTTGGATATATTGAAAACGAAAGTTCTTACACCAACATTAGCTAGGAATTAGAGATTTGGAATAGGTTGTGAGGAATACTCTCCAAATCATCAAAACAAACAATAGCATCTTGTTATTATGGAGAGTTAAATCCACTTGCTACATTTTGTCTTGGGAATCCCTTCTAAAAAAAGGGTCAATCATGAGGTCACATTAAATCCAACACAGTTACTAACCCTTCTTTGTTGGTCCTAGTCTAGTGAATGCGCATATTATTGGGGGTCACTTGAGTAGAAAACCTTGTGCGAGCATTCTCGAGGAGATTTTGGGCTCAATTACCCTGCCCTTGCATGTATATATATGTCATTGCTCTTTATTTGTTGGTTTGTGTTTCTCAACAGGTTCAACATCCCACAAAACCTTGATATGGAACAAGGAAGACACTAGAAAGGATCAAACAATGTTTAAATGGTATGTTGTTTATCCCTCATTAATCTAGAATGCATTACAATGGAAACATAAATAAAAGGTTGTATGTTGTCACGTTTTGTTCTAATTTGTTGTTGAAATTAGGGATATTATTTCATGTCAACACTTACTAATTTTTCCGATAACAAAATTGCGACCTTTGCTTCTTTCTTTCTTTTGGCTTGCCTTTTTTTGTTGATTTTTCATTCTCCGAGTCACTGGGTGATCCAAGTTGACTCTTAGGTCCTGAAAGTTCACTTAAAACCATGTCATCTTTTTATTTTTTCCTAAGTTTCAGTCTTCAATGCACCTACTATGAGAAACAGTGTGACATCATCACACTATGTCTTTCTTCTACCTGCATCGATACCTAATAGTCGCACTGTGACCTACGACAATTGTGAAAAATGATTAGGTGACAATATTTTTCTTTGCACAGATTCTTTATAATTGCTTGGGGTGAATTTTTTGGCTCTGTTGGATGATTGTTCACAACCTGTTTTGAAATTTTTAGTTGATCTTGATCATTTTTCAATTTTTTAAAGTCTTTATCATAAGCTTCAAGATCTATCTTTCACTTGTTGCTGCAAGGATAAAATCTTTGGGTTTCATCCTTGAGTGCTTGTCAGTCAAGTTATTAATGATCTTCTCTAATTTTTTTATTTTTGTTGATTAGAAAACAAATTTTGTTTTCATTGATTGAACAGACAAATTTTCTTTCTTTTGCACTTTTGGTTGTAGTGTGAGTTAAGTTTGGGAATTGTGTTGAGAATGCATTCATTTTTCTTAAAAATATTTTTCTTTTTCTTTGTTCAGTTATCTTCTTTTTATTAAAAAGAAAAAGGATGGAAAATTATCTTTCTTTTGTAGTGTTTACAAAGAATTTTTTTTGCATTCTAGCTTTTGTTTAAAAGAGAAATTGGAAAATGTATTTCTTTGATTATTTGGTAATAAGATTGATCAAAGTTTAAAGGAATTTTTATCTTGCAACTTGTTGCATTTTGGTAAAAAGAAAACCTTCTCTCTTATGTAATTAGATTTCATCGAACAAAAATATTTGCATCTCAAATCTCTTTGCATATTTTTGAGTCAAGGTCAAGAAATTCATCAGTTTCATCCCCGCTTCCTTTTTGGGTAAAAAAACAACCATTAAAATTAAGCTCAATTTTAAAATTTATCTAGTAACCTTTATTTTATAGAACTCTTGTACACCAACATTAGCTAGGAATTAGAGATTTGGAATAGGTTGTGAGGAATACTCTCCAAATCATCAAAACAAACAATAGCATCTTGTGATTATGGAGAGTTAAATCCACTTGCTACATTTTGTCTTGGGAATCCCTTCTAAAAAAAGGGTCAATCATGAGGTCACATTAAATCCAACATAGTTACTAACCCTTCTTTGTTGGTCCTAGTCTAGTGAATGCGCATATTATTGGGGGTCACTTGAGTAGAAAACCTTGTGCGAGCATTCTCGAGGAGATTTTGGGCTCAATTACCCTGCCCTTGCATGTATATCGGACTATCGATTGCTTTCCCATGAATCATTTTCACAATTGAAACCTTAGTAGCCTACATTTTTAGGGTCTTTACAGGAGGTTATTGTGAAAAGGAAAGTCTTCACATTTCTTGGAATTATCGTTGGCTAAACTCACTTGGGCTCCTTGGAGGGTATACCCACAATTATTTGTTGGATATTGTAGCAGGGTGTAAGTCCGTTAAGAAGGCCATCAACATAAATTTTCCACCCACTCTATCCCATCCCCTTCTTGTCTTGATCTCACGATGTTGGATTTCATCACCAACTAGTGATTTTGATATAAGAAGGCTTGTTTGTATGCTTTTTATCTAGGTTTTATTAGTGAATGTTTCTTGTTTTCTCTAGTTGTCCATAGATATTTTTTTATTTTATTATCAGGTGTGGCTAACATCGAGCGTTGTCATTCATGTAGGATGTAAGGATTGCCTCCGGAGGAACCATAAGAATACGACCCCTTGCCTCCTAATTCACTAGAGGGTCTTTTTTCTGAAGGAGTTTTCGACAACGATGAATCCTCTAAGATAGAGAGTTATAATTCGTTGATGGAATCATCACTTTCTTTGAACCCACTATTGACTATTCCCCAAGACCATGTTCTACTCAGAATAAACTCTTCAGGAGAAATGATTATTGAAGACTATCCTAGAATACCTTTGGGACCATTCCTAGAGTCGGACGTGTTATAAACTTATGTTTCATAGGATCACCTGGTGATTCTAATATATTATTCTAATTTCATTATATTGTAAACAATATTTTATTCTGCAAATTATTTACAAAAGAAAAGAAAAATAAAAAAGAAAAAGAAAAGAAAAACATAAAATATAAAAATCAAAAGAGGGTATAAAAGATAAAAAGAAGAAAGAGAAAAAGATAAAACCCCATGGAATAAAATTGGTTTGATTCATATTGTCTAACCATAATCAAACCCTTTAAATTTATGCAGATAGGATAGTAAATAAATTGGGCTAAACAGTCTAATCTTAGCCTAATTAGATAGGATAGTGAATAAGTTTGGCGAAAAAGTCTAAGCTTAGCCAAACATCTTAGGTTAGAGTAATTATTGATCCAATAGTTTAATCTGGGTTAATTGTCTAGGTAATTAGATTAGGATATAGGTTAGGAAGTTTTATTTCAAAAAAATTGATGAAAGGTTGATTAAATGCCTTTGATTTGAGTTAAAATGATGTGTTTTTGACCCCTTGGTGACAAAATAAAGAAACGAGAGCGAGAAAAGACCCACAAAATGTTTTTATCCTAATTTATGTGGTAATACAACAAATTTGGCACCAAGGATGATTTTAGGGGCTAAATTTCGCTCATGGGCTAATTTTCCATGGTTTTTCCAAAAACGAGATTCGCTATTTTAAAAACGATTCGCCCAAATTCTATAGGATAAAATTATTTTACCTTAAAAATCGCAAAAAATTTATAAAAATAATATTAAATCCTTAGAAATTTGAATATTTTTACAAAAATATCACCAATCATTTATAGTTGGAATATGAAGGATTAGTAAGATTTTCCAAGGTTTCTAGATTTTAAAATAAATTTACATCCTTAAAATCACCCTTGTTTGGCACTTTGTGGCTAAATAGAACACTAATCTCAGCGGTTGATCAAGGCGCGCCCAGATCAACAATCTGCAGTGAATATTAGACCCCCTCGACCTTTCTGCCTCTAATGGTGGGGGGAGGTCCGAGTTAGTGGTTTTTCTGGAGTGGGCCCTACATAACATGTCCACTTCTCATCAACTCAGACCCCCCTCACTCATTACTGCTTACCGCCTACCCACCTCCTATATACCACCAAACCACTCATCAATACCATTACTGCACTCTATCGCTACACTCCACTACCATGCCAACACATAACACTCCACTCACCTATCACACATCACATCATATCCACCTATTAGCTATTTAAGTATCACCACGTCACACCTATATGCCCATTGGACAATCAATATTGCCATCCATGACCGTTACCCGTCCAACTTATCATCTGCTCCATAAAGGGCACCTCTAAACACCATTTAACTTCGTTCTTTCACCATTCATGCACTGTTCACTGATCCAGACACCATCAACACCACCATTTCTCATTTTCAATATTAACCACCATCAAGATCATCGCCGACAGACACCATTAAACTTGGTAATCAGACAACGCCATTTTCTATTTCAGATATTCATGTGATTATGGTGCCTAAATCTAAATCCACAGAGATAGAAGAAAATCCTTTACTTCTCCCTCCCATTGACCTGGATCGCATACCCTTTCCAGATAAATATTATCTTATTGCAGAGCCAAAGTGTGAATTAGACTTCTTCGAATTACACTTCTGGCTCCGAGACATTTTCCTGGACCAGAGCATTGAGATCGGACTCTGGGAGACCAATTTCCCACTGTAACTGTTTCCCCAGACATACCATTTCCCCGAGTTCTCCTTGAAGTGTCAAGCTCACTACCTTCTCAGCCAAAGGGCCATTGTGTCTTCGTCTGGTGAAATATTTTTCACCATCACCCCAGAAACAATCAACCAAATGCTACAAATACCCAGAGTTGATTCTGCCTCCCCTTCTCCATTGAAATCCTGACTAAGCTCTACCAGCAAATGTCTATCCCACAGAGAGCTCAAATATCTTTGAACTCTTCCTACTTGAAAATGCACAATTGCCTAAAACAAATCCCCCGTATCATTCTTCCATCTTTTCATTCAAAGGAAACTAGATTATTTCCTCCTTATGTTGCTTGCTAGGATACTATTATGATGAATGGGTAGATGAACCCATTCTAGGTTTCCTATCCATTTTCTCCACTGAAGAAAAGGCTACCACACAATTTGATTAGAGTCATTTTCTAGCTGAAAACATCCATGAACAACTTTTCAAGTTTTCTACAGAAGGTATGTTCAGGTACTCTTCAATATTGGAATACTTGTTTCTTTTCTTCCAAGCAAACAAATTCTCCTTCAAATTCCATAAGTTGGATCAAGATGGTAATCCTCAACCTGTGACCTCTTGGACATCAATATTGAGGAAGAACTCATCTAATTTTAACTTCAAAAAGTTCATTGACCAATTTTACCATCTAGTGGTATGCATTCTTAGTAGTAGAACAGAACCAAGATTAAATGACGAAGTCTAGAGGATTCTGCACTTGTCAGACTTATCCAAAATAGGAGAGTGGTACCTTTACCACAACCATACAAAAATCAAAGTCTATGGGTGTGAACTACCTCCTTACAAGATTCCTAAATAACTTCCTGTCAGAATATTTGCCTTGGAATACATCAGACAGATGATCAATTCTAGCGATATTCAATTTGTGGCATTAAAGAAGAAGTAACA
>SNQJ01S0099867.1:9298-30954 GCA_010110895.2 Picea sitchensis
AGAAAAAAATATTGAAATGCATAGGAATACAAACTAGATAGAATGGTGGTATCTCATTTCTTAATAGAGATGTGTTGGATATGCTCATTCACAAGAAAATAATACAAGAGGAAATAATTTACTTTTAATGTAAAGTATAATTCCCTACAATGAAAAAACCCTAGATATCTAAAACCTGCATCCTAGGAAATGATGTGGAAAAAGGAATGGCATCCCCAGGGAGGCTAGTTGATATGTCAAATTACTGGGGATGAAAATTTTGAATACAAACTCCATTTGGGTTGTTTGTTATACTGTTAAAATTCTTAATCCATGCTTTATGTGTTTGGAAGGTCATACAATCATTGATAATATTTGATGCATGGCTATGTCAACTATAAAAAAATGCAAAGGAAATGCCTAAAAAACATGCCAGAAGTTTAAGACGTCAAGAAAAATAGTATAATTTTCATTATTTGGAACAATTCAGAATCAATGGGATATGTGGATATCCACCAATATCCATTTGAATCATTAAACTGGTAATGACATTTTCTCTCACACACTTGTTGTGTGTTTATGATGTATTTATTTTCTGTGATGGCTCTAGAAGAGTTATACAAAAACTAAAGGAAATTATTCATTTATAATGTATACCTAAGGTATTGAAATTAATAGGAAAAAATCGCCCAACACATTTTATGGGGTGGAGGATGAAAATGATAGAAGGTCTATGTAGATATTTCCTTTGCAGATGTTAGATTTTTAGGGAAGGTTCAAGTATCTAGGATTATATTTGAAACCAAATGTCTATAGGAAGATAAATTGGAAGTGTTTGATTGAAAAGGTTGAACAAGGGGCTAAGAAGTGGTGTAGTCAGTTCCTTAATTTTGGAGGTAGATTTTAACCTTGGTCAAGCTATTCGCGATGGAAGCAATTCTAATCTACTAGTATTCTATAACTTTCATTCCTAAATGGACCCTAGACTCAATCGAAAAAAAATGGTTTAAGTTTCTTTGCACTCGTGAGGTAAATGAGTAAGAAATTTCTTTGGTAAATTGGTAGCCATTGGAAAAACTCATCTATTGCTAGATGTCTAAAATATTTGTCAAAAAAGCATTGTAGGATGTACAATTTGTGTTGCTAGCGTTGTTTAATCTAACAACTATTTATACCTATGTGGATATATGGAGTTATAATGATTTTAAGTTTTTTATGACACCAAGTGAAATCCTATGGCTTTCCTTTTTTGTGTGTAATTTTTTGAATAGGAGGACTATTGTTTTTAAGTGTTTTTTTTGTCATAAAATTATGATCAGTGTTAACAAATAATATTATTGAATATGATGATTCTCTTTGGATTTCTTGAACATAGATTTTTATTTCTAAATCTACTAATATAAGGTAATTTGGTTTAAAAATATTTAGAATGTAATCTTTTTATTTATTAACCAAAAAATGAGCATTTCCAAGTTATTGAAATGTTAGAAGACTAAAATTTTAACACATGAATATTCAAATTCATATATTGAAATGTATATATTAACATGGTAGTGTTGGAAAACTAAAATTTTAACACAAGGATATTCAAATTCATATATTGTAATATATATAATAATATGGTAGTGTTGGAAAGCTAAAATTTTGACAATGGAATATTGAAAATCATAAATTGGAATGTATATATTAACATAGTAGTTTTGGAAAACTAAGATTTTAACACAGGAATATTCAAAATCATATATTGAAATGTATATATTAACATGGTAGTGTTGGAAAACTAAAATGTTAACACAGGAATATTCAAAATCATATATTATAATGTATATATTAACATGGCAGTGTTGGAAAACTAAAATTCTAACACAGGAATATTCAAAATCATATATTATAATGTACATATTAATATGTCATTGTTGGAAAGCTAAACTTTTAACACATGAATATTCAAATTCATATATTGGAATGTATATATTAACATGGTAGTGTTGGAAAACTAAACTTTTAACACACGAATATTCAAATTCATATATTATAATGAATATATTAACATAGTAGTGTTGAAAATCTAAAATTTTAACACAGGAATATTCAAAATCATATATTATAATGTACATATTAACATGTTAGTGTAGGAAAATTAAAATTTTAACACAAAAATATTCAAATTCATATATTTGAATGTATATATTAACATGGTAGTCTTGGAAAACTAAAATTTTAACAAATGAATATTCAAATTCATATATTATAATGACTATATTAACATGGTAGTGTTGNGTAATTTTATTGGACAAAATTACATATTATCAGTAAATTATATATTATGCGAAAATCGTTTGAAACATTAATGTCATAACCATGCATTCGTGGAAAGGGCAAATTGCTACTGATTTAGCTGGACTTTGAGGAGTGGAAAAGTTATGAACGCATAACCCTTACTTGGATTATCGCGTTGAGCGAATAAATATTAATGAACTCTATAGAATTTTTCAAGATAACTTGTGTTAGAATACCTCTGTGCAACATATGTAGACCATGAAATATTCATTAATGCTATTTTGAGAAGATGAAGACTCTTTCAGAGCTTAATCCACTTCATTGTTCTTAATCTACTTCACTGTTAAATATAATGTAACCTCAACAGTCTGACTGTACACTAGCTGTCCTGGCTAGCTGTACTTTCCTTTTCTTGATTTGCTTGAGCCTATTTAGCTCAACTATTTTCCCTTTGCTTATGTACTCTTTTACTTGCATTCCTAATATACTAAATTCTATTTCTGCTCTACTCTTGCTCTCTATTCTTTACTTCTCCCTTTATCATGGTATCAAAGCTTCGACAATAAGCCTCTTCACACAGTCTGGAGAGCAACCTAATTCTTAGAAGCACAGAGCTTTCACTGTTCCTGAGAGCATAGGATGCGAGCTTCTTCACAAAGTCTGGAGAAAAATCCGTTGTCCGCATTCTGCTCAAAAGATCATAGCAGAAAGCACGCACAAGGAAGAAGAGCGCAATACACTCAAAATTTTGAGGAGTCAGAGCTGTAGAAGGCAGAATCATTCAAAGATCTCGTGAAATTCCTTCAAATTTGTGAAAGATTGCTGCAGAAGGTAGAAACGTTTAAAGAATTTGGGAAATCTTCACAAACTCGTGAAAGATTTAAAGAATTCATGAAAGTCTTTCAATTCGTGAAAGATTCACGAATTTCTTGCTTCAGGAGAAGATCTTTGCAAGAACAGGAAAGAACATGCTAAAGCAACCAAGAACAGACAAACACAGCTATAAGATCGGTCCTGCTAGCAGATCTAAGCCCTGAATCGAGTTCAAAAAGGACGAGGAGCGTGCAGAAAAGGAAGAAGACTTTTAGCCATCAGATTTAGCGCAGAGGACCGACAACCGTCGGATCTGTGAGAAAGTACACAAGGTTTAGTCTTCTGGAGTGCACAGGAGAAAAGCTGATTCACAAAATTCTGAAATCGCAGTCGAATATCGTCATTTCGAAGTTCGGGAGCCAGAGCGTCAAAGGATCAAGGAGTCACTGCATCACGAACTCCCGATTCATGAAATCCCGAAAGATCAAGTCCATGTGTCAAGAAATCTAGAGGCTCATCGAGGTTTTGGATACCGGGTGCCAGAGGGGGAAGAGTAATTGACACAGGAAGTCCCGGGTCACGAAGTCCCAAAACACCGAAGGACATGTGGCGAGCGATCAAGATATCGGGATATTCCCGAAAAGAGGTTGGAGGCCATTTCGCCATTCCGTGTACCAAGGATGCAAAGGACAAGAATTAGGGATTCTTAGCACACGAAATCATGAAAGGATCGTTAGTCATCCATCTTGTAGGATAGTTGTCGAAGATCTATATCTACCTGGAATTCGGGCACCAAGAGATCAAGAAGGGAGGAGTTGTGAGACAAGAAGTCTCGACTCTCGAAATCGCGAAAGAAGAAGTCGTGATTGAACAAGCAAAGGATATTTTGACATTTCGCACACCAGGGAATGCAACGGCAAAGAGTTTGAAACTCTTGACCCGTGAAATCCCGAAAGGATCTGAGCCGTCAGATCAGGGAAGGCTCATAGTCGTTGATCTCTTGCAGGATTAGAGTTTCGACATCTCTAAATTAGGTACTTCGGTATTTCAGATATTTGGAGTACGAGAGGGCAGTAATTTGAGCAATGGGATTCGCAAAATTCCAAAACGCGAATTCTTGAAAGCACAGGGGGAGAATTGCCAGGTCATGAAGACAGGGTTAGGATTTTGACATACCGGAGTTCGACATTTTGGGAATTCCGAAGACAAGGAATCGGGGTATTTCAGCATTGGGAACCTCAAAATTCTAAAAGAAGGCTTCGGTCATGGAGGACATAGTCACATATACCAAAATTTCAGCATTTCGTCATTTCAGACTACGAGAGTTCGAAGGGCCAAGGAAGGTTGCAGCTGGGGTTGCAAAGTCCCGAATCGCGAAATCCCAAAAAGCATCTAGAAAAATAAGAGCTGGGATATTTTCGGTGTTTCGACATACCGGGGATCACTGCAAACAGAAGACCAGGCAACTTCGCATCGCGAAGTCCCGAAACGTGAAATCACGAAAAGGTGTTCGAGAAGGAAAGGCGCGAGGATATTTCGACGTTTCGGTGATCAGGAGCTGAGGAGAAAAGCAATTGAAGGACTCGTATTTAGAAGTCCCGAAGTCCCGAAGGACGAAAGGCCGAAGTCGAGATTCGTGAAATCCCGAATCGCGAAGTTCCGAAGTCATTGCAAATTATGCTCAGGAAACAGGCAAATACGAAATTTTCGCACAATTTTTTTTCTCTTTCTATTTTGACAAAATTCTTTAAAGATGGCCACGTCTAGCAATTTAGGACCAACTCAAGGTCCGATTCTTCTTGGAAAGAATTATAAGTTTTGGTCTCTTCAGATGAGATCTTTCTTGCAAGCGCACGAGTGCTAGGATCCTGTGGATCTTGGATATGTGGAACCAGATCCAACAGACCTTGCCGCCATGAAAAACCAATAGAAAATTGCTCAGGGAACATAGAGGAACAAACAGAATAAAACAAAATTCTGGATTCAAAATTCAATGGATGACTCGATTTTCTCAAAAATGACAGGCGCTGGTACTTCAAACAGGCCCAGGACATCCTTAAAACAACCTACCAAGGAAATGACAGGGTCAAAACAGTCAAACTACAGACATTGAGGACACAATTCGAGACTCTAAGAATGACAGAGTTTGAAAATGTGGATTAGTTTATGACCAGAGTCATGGGCATCGTGAACCATATCAGATTGACTGGTAAAGCCATCACTGATCAACACATTGTTGATAAAGTCCTCATAAGTTTACCAACAAAATTTGAAATGGTCATTATAGCAATCCTTGAATCCAAGGATCTGTCACATTTTTCAACAAATGAACTAATCGGTTCCCTGTTGACACACGAAACCAGACTGCATCTCACAGATGACTCCATCTCCAAAGCTTTCAAAACACAATTCTCCTTTAGCAGAGGGAGAGGCAGAGGGCAAAGTATAGG
This sequence comes from Picea sitchensis, assembly GCA_010110895.2. NCBI lineage: Eukaryota > Viridiplantae > Streptophyta > Pinopsida > Pinales > Pinaceae > Picea > Picea sitchensis. Next base: position 14,821 of record SNQJ01S0099867.1, read on the forward strand.
TCACCAAGGAAGAGGGAGCGGTCCCAATAACCCTCACTCCAGTGGAGGAAACAGACAACATCACCCGAATCAACATTTCCAAGGTCATAGACAACAAAATCAGAATAAAAGTTTCCAGCCTCAAAGAGGCAGAGGGAGAAGATCAAATGACAAATCAAGCATACACTGCTATTACAACAAAAGGTATGGGAACTATGAATCTGAATGCAGGAAGAAGCAAGCACATCAACTCTCAGGCAGAGGACATGTCTCAAATCATACGGGAGAAACCGTAGGAGGTATGTTTCTCTCATGCCACAAGTTTGACGAACAACCCAAAGATCTCTGGTTGTTGGACATTGGATGCAACAATTACATGGAAGGTAACAAAGATTTACTTTCATGCATTGATTCTTCAATCTCATCTGATATTACACTTGGAAATGATTCCTTAGTCAAAGTTCAAGGAAAAGGAACTGTACCTATTCTTACTAAACAAAATGTAAAGAAAGACATAAACAATGTCTATCATGTTCCAGATCTGAAACATAATTTGCTAAGTGTAGGACAGCTCATTGAACAAGGCTATAAGGCACTTTTTGAGGGAGCATCTTGCAGGATATATGACAAAACCCCCAGCAGAAAATTGATTTCTGAAATCCACATGACTTAGAATAGGATGTTTCCTCTTACCCTCAGAACTGCAAATCTGAACCAAACATATACACAAAGTGCTTCCATCCCCAATGAAACTATGGTTTGGCATACAAGATTTGGACATCTACCCTTTCAGAGTCTAAGTCTTCTACAGAAGCACTCCATGGTCAAAGGTCTTCTAATCTTCAAAGAGAAAATTCCCCCATGTGAGTCTTGCATACTTAGAAAACATAAGAGAACTAGTTTTCCACAGTCCTCCACTCAAGCCAAACAACATCTCAAAATTGTTCACACTGACCTATGTGGATGAATGCAAATAGAGTCCATAGGTGGTAGCTTTTATTTTCTAACATTTATTGATGACTTTAGCAGGAAAATCTGGATCTATTTTCTCAGACACAAGTCTGAAACTTTTGCAAAATTCAAGGAATTCAAAGTAGAAGCTAAAAAACAGAGTGGAAAATATATAAAATCTCTCAGGTCAGATGGAGGAGGACAATACAACTCCAGTGAATTTGCAAATTTCTGCAAATCACAAGGCATTATCATGCAAACAACAACCAGGTATACTCCACAACATAATGGAGTGGCTGAAAGAAAAAATCAGACAATAATGAACATGGCAAGAAGCCTACTCAAATACTTTTTGGGATGAAGCAGTAGCATGCTCATCTTACCTCTTGAATATATATCCAACCAAAAAACTAAAGATGAAAGTCCCTCAAGAAGCATGGAGTGGGACAAAGCTCAATGTTGTGCACTTAAGGACATTTGGATGCATAGCATATGCTCACATACCTTCCAAATTAAGGAAGAAACTTGATGATAGAAGTGAGAGATGCATTTTCACTGGATACAGTGAAACATCTAAAGCCTACAAACTTTACAATCCAATCTCAAAGAAACTAATTCTCATCAGAGATGTAAAATTTCTGGAAAATCAATTCTAGAATGAATCAGAAAATCAGCAAATGGACAGTCAAAATCCATTGCTTCCCAGTTCTGAAAACACAGAAAATTCAGGATAGCAAGTACCTCAACCTGCTCTTCCAAGATTGCAGGTACAAAGACGATATGAAAATTCTCAGGATGACTCAACTTCAAGCAGAGACTCATCCTCTGATATTCAAAATCAGAGAACTCGAAGCTTGAGAGAAATCCATTAGCAGTTGGATGACATTGAACAACACAATCTTTTTTCATTAATGTCATGTCAACCTAGATCTTTTAATGAAGAAGCTAAGGAGCCACATTGGGTTCAAGCCATGAACCAAGAGATTGAATCCATTGAGAAGAACAAGACATAGGATCTTGTTGATTTTCCAAGACACAAGAAGAGTATTGGTGTCAAGTGGGTGTACAAAACTAAACTCAATGAAGAAGGGCAGATTGAAAAACACATGGCAAGACTTGTTGCCAAAGGATTCCTACAACAACCAGGTACTGACTATGGTGAAACTTTTGCTCCAGTAGCAAGTTTAGACACTATAAGGACTCTATTGGCCATATCATTCCACCACAAGTAGCAAGTACACCAGATGGATGTCAAGTCATCTTTCCTGAATGGTTTCTTAGAAGAAGAATTTTATGTCTATCAGCCACCTGGATTTGAATTCCAAGAGTAGCCAGCCAAAGTATATCGGTTGAAGAAGGCCTTGCATGGCTTAAAACATGCTCCAAGAGCTTGGTACAACAGAATTGACACTTACCTGATCAAAAGTGGTTTCAGCAGAAGCCAAAATGAGCCAACTCTTTACACCAAAACAAATCAGCATGGTAAAATTTTGATTGTATGTTTATATGTTGATGACATGATCTATAATGGAAATCTTGAGTTAACCAGTTTTAAACATGCCATGCAATCTGAGTTTGAGATGACAGATCTTGGCATAATAAAATATTTTTTGGGGATTGAGGTTGATCAATCAACCAAAGGAATTTTTGTCTGTCAGAAAAAGTATGCAGTAGACATCATCAAAAGATTCTGCATGGAAGAATGCAATCCAGCAGAATCCCCTATACCCCTAGGCACAAAATTGAGTAAGAAAGATGAAGGCCCTACAGTGGACCCTACCCTATACAAAAGTTTAGTAGGCAGTTTGTTGTATCTTACAACAACTAGGATTGATATTATGTATGCATCCAACCTTGTTTATAGATTCATGGAATCCCCCAAAGATTATCGCTGGAAGATGGAGAAACGGATTCTGAGATATATTGCAGGAACTCTCAATTTTGGCTTATGGTACACTAAATATGATAACAATCGACTCTCTGGTTACACAGACAGTGATTTTTCAGGCAGCCTAGATGACAGGAAAAGCACCTCAGGACATGTTTTTCACCGGGGCATGAACCTGATTTCATGGGCATCAAAGAAGCAGTCGATTATATCAATATCTTCTGCAGAGGCAGAGTATGTTGCTGCTACCTCAACTTCCTCTCAAAGTGTGTGGTTGAGAAGAATATTGAAAGATATGTCATATACAGAAAATGATCCAACTCCTATCTTCTGTGACAATACCTCAGCAATTGTTCTATCCAAAAATCATGTATTTCACAAGAAAAGCAAACACATTGACACTCGATTTCACTTCATTCGCGCGCTGGTCAATAATGGTGATATTTCACATCAATTTCATGGTTCTCGAGATCAACTCACAGATATCTTCACAAAGCCACTAGGAAAATCCATTTTTGATTTTCAGAGACAACACTTAGGCATCATTAGTGCTGATGTTTGTAACTATGTAGTTTAAGAGGGAGTGTTAAATATAATGTAACCTCAACAGTCTGACTGTACACTGCCAGCTATCCTAGCCAGCTGTACTTTCCTTTTATTGATTTGCTTGAGCCTATTTAGCTTAGCTATTTTCTCTTTGCTTATGTGCTCTTTTACTTGCATTCCTAATATACTGAATTCTATTTCTGCTCTGCTCTTGCTCTGTATTCTCTGCTTCTCACTTTATCATTCACTGGTATGTAGAATTTTACTGGAATTTTACTGGTATGTAGCAAAGTTGCATATTTTGATTAAATTCTTCTTCTCAAAGAAGATTATAAGAGCATTTTTTTTTAAGCAGAGCCATTGCTCGTCTAAATCAACTACGGTTCATGGAAGAAAACATACACCCCCACCATGAACATGCTCTAGGTTCAAATATATGGTTACACAAGCAACTCATCTGCAAACTTCACTGGCATGAGATACATTTCCCTTGAGCTCAACAAACTCAGAATCTTTAAGCTCTCCGATGGCTCTGGGAACTTCTATAGCATCACTAATCTATGGCACAACAATTATTCTATTAGAATGATATTCGATCTCCATGAGGACATTTTGTCTCATTCCAAGCCGTTCTTGGATGTCTCCATCGAAGGAGCACAGGTCTATTCTTTAAAGGTGGGTTGGAGCATGAATGACTCATATATTCAAGCACATGTGCAACTTATGGAGAACCTGCTAAAAATGCCTATTACAGACAAACTCCTCAGGTCAACTGGGAACATTTTTTCAATTAGTATGATGTCTATGGCATGATGACATGTTATCTTTGGCTACTTGAAAATAATGGGGTAAGAGTCAATTGTAAGAGATAGTTACATAGAAGAACTCTACTAGTCAAGAGTGAGTTGCCTAGTTAAACTCTACTTCATTTAATGTAGATTCTAGTTTTTTTTGGTTTGTTGTAACTGACTAAGTAGAGTCATTTCCTATATAATGATGTAATCAGTCTTCATTGAATAATATAGATTGTGAGCGTAGTCTCACCTATGTGTTGGTTTTCTTAATTCTAAGTTGGTATTAGAGAAAGGTTGTAGATTCAACTCTATAAGGCAAGATCCGATCTCAATTTGATTTGGAAAACCACTAGCGCTCCCCCTATACAGTGTTAGAGAGCATTGACACTCTCACCCTTATGAAATTGTTTTTTTCAGAGGTATTGTGCTCCCTGTCTATCCATTTGAAAGCACTAGGGTGCTAGCGCTCCCCCTCTCACTCTCCAGGAGCATTGAAAAAGGTGATTCACACTCCCCCTGCCATCGTATGGTAGCGTTAACTCTCCCCCTCATTCCTATGAAGAGAGATGACCATATGCGTGTCGGGTCCCTTGCCTTGTGTGAATTGGAGATCTATGAATTTGAAGCATGATAAGTGGAGAGGTGTGATACCCGAGTTTGCAACAACGTGGTCAACTATTGAATTTATAGTTGTGTTTGTGTGGATGAATCGATGAGTTTGTGGGAAAAAAGCCCCATTCTTTTTATTTGCTGAGTTGAGAGCTGTGAGGAGGAGAAACTCACGCACAGTGAGCTCGTGGAAAGCGCAAGAATCCTCCTCCTCTTTTAGGATTTTCCTTGTGCTTGTTTTGTTTTGGGATCATTTAAAGAATGGTGCCATGATTTAAATCGTGAAGGAGTTAAATTTTTTATATAACTTTATTGAAAGATCATAAAAGTGGAGATGTTTTCAGGTATAAAGTTTATTCAAGTGGATATATGTGTGCATGTCACAATTTCTTATGCAAATGAAGGATCATATTTTAATGGATGGCTATTGATTTAAAAGTGGATATTTTTTTGTAAGAAAGTAAAACATCTTTAAATCTACAACTCTAACTATAGATCAAAGAGGTTGAGGAGATATGAAGTGCATTGGATTAGGAGATCCATTAGAGAACTGAGATAGAGTTGGATTGGTGGTATCCGTAGGCAGAGTGACGAAAGGTTGCATATTCTTGGTGATTCACTTGCAAAGAATATCTTACAGAGATGGTGAATCCACTAGTAGAGACCTACCTCAATGAATGCAACAAATTAGATGGATTGAATTTCATTAACTGGAAATTCAAGATGCAGACCCTGATGGAAGTCTATGGTGTCTAGACCATTGTGAAGGGAACTGAAGCGAAACTTGTTGCGACTACAGGAGCAACAACAACACAGATCCAATATTGGGAGAAGCATCAAAATAAGGCAAAGTTATTGTTGTGCATGTCTGTTAAAGATAATATAATTCCACATATTAGAGAGTCTAACACTTCTATTGAAACCTAGACAATGCTTAAAGAATTATATGAAACTAGCAACACAAATCCCATTTTGTTCCTAAAAACTAAATTGCTAGGCATTAAGATGGATGGAAATGAATCTGTTAGTTCATTTTTGAGTCGTATTAAAGAGGTGAAAGACAAGCTAGGAAATATAGGGGAAATTGTTTTGAGTACTGATCTTGTCACTATTAACTTAAATGGTATGCTGGAAGATGATCAAATGTTCATAAAATGTCTCGTAGCAAGGGAGAAACCTCCTACTTTTGAAGAATTGACAGGAATTTTTCTACAAGAGGAAGAGAGGCGCAGGAATCTGAAGCCTCACAATATAGATTTGACACTATGGTAAAATAAGATATCCTTGAGAGGGAGATCGGGCAAAAGAGGCAGAGGAGGAAGTTCATCACAAAGAGGTAGTTCATCGCAGAGAAGACAATTTCCAAGGCTGAATCAAGGTATGCAATCTAACAGGACTGAGTCAAAGAGTTGTTTTTATTGTGGTCAACCTAGACATATGATTAGAGACTGTCATAAGAAGAAGAGTAAGGAGGCTAGGAATAAACCTAGAACACATTCAAGTCATTATGCAAAAAATTATTCAAATCATGATCTCAGGTTGTTTATTGCTAGTGATGAGATTGATGAACCCCCAAATTTTGATTCACGAAATCTTACACTATTTGTGTCTAATGCTACTTTATCTGCTGAAACAGATGAATTTGATGCATTGTTTGTGGATTTTGGAGCATCCGTACATATGATATGTAATAAGATGTGGTACACTAATTTTAAAGAAACACAGAATGGAGCCAGCATATGTCTTGGAGATGATTGTGCTCATCAGATCAAGGGATACATATATATTCTTGTGACATTGTCGAATGGTATTGTTCATCACATTCACAATCTGGGGTATGTGCCATGGATAAAAAAAAAAATTGATCTTTGTGTCCACAATTACAGATGAGAACTTGAAGGTTGAATTCTTCAAGAGTTATTTTGTAGAGTGAAGGATCTGCTGGACCAATATATAACTATTGCAATGGGGGTAAAAGAAGGAGGCCTATACAAACTTGATGTTACCGACAAAGAACAAATATTCTTTGGCATCAAAGGTATCACCACATCAATCATCCTGATTTATTGTTATTACAAAAAAATAATATGGTTGAAGGACTTCCCATGTTAAAGAATGAGAATGGTTCTTGTGATGGATGTGCATTAGGAAAGATGCATAGAGATGAATTCCCCTCTAATCTTGATGGAAAAAGAGAGATGTGTTAGATCTTGTGCATACTAATGTTTGTGGGCCTATGCAGACTAGGTCTTTAGGAGGTGCATTTTACTTTCTGTTATTTATTGATGATTTCACAAGATACACATGGGTTTACTTCCTTAGAAGAAAAATTGATGTGTTCGAGTACTTTAAGGAATTCAGAACCATGGTAGAAAAACAAATAGGAAAATCCATCAAAATCCTTCATTCAAATCAAGGGGGGGGAGTATAAATCAGGGGACTTCATCAAATATTGCAAAGATCATCGAATAGTACAACAGTTTACAGTACCCCACACTCCACAGCAGAATGAAGTGGATGAAAGGAAAAACATAACTCTGGTAGAGTGTGCATGCAACATGATGAAAGGTAAGAATCTCTCAAATACATTTTGGGCTGAAGCCATAAATACTGCAGTTTATTTAAATAATATAAGTCCAACAAGGTGTCTTGATAATGTCACTCCTTTCAAAGCCTTGTATGGTTCCAAAACTGCAATTCATAATTTGAAAGTATTTGGGTATAAGTATTTTTCACATATTCCAAAGGAGAATAGAAAGAAATTAGATGCTAAAACCATTAAATGTATTTTCATTGGGTATTGTTCTGAATTCAAAGCATACAAACTGTTTGATCCTTCTACTCACAAAGTATTTTCTAGTAGAGATGTACTTTTCCATGAGCATGAAGGAGGAAATCATGACAACAACAGTCATGAAGAATGGGATAGACTTCTTGGTGAAGGAGTTAAATAACATCAACAATCATCACAACAACAACCACAATTGCAAAATCAGCCACCAAAGCAACAAACACAACAAGAAGAAGAAGGACTCAGTGATATTGACACTTCAAGCAGTCACAGTTCACCTAGAGGCAAATACAGATCTTCACAAAGTGGGGAGGAAGATAATCAATTTAGAAGATTTTCACGATAGGTTCGACTCCCTGAGAGGTATAGAGACTATTCCATACTGAGTGACATTTCAAATGTCATAGAACCCATGAGTTTTGATGAAGCTAATGAACATGATGAATGGTGAAATGCAATGGAGGAAGAATATGAATCTATATTGAAAAACAATACTTAGGTATTGACTGAATTGCCTAAACATAAAAAGGCCATTAGATGCAAATGGATATACAAACCCAAATTTAAGTGAGATGGTAGTATAGACAAATATAAGGATATACTGGTGGCAAAGGGGTATTCACAAACATAAGGTATTGATTATGTTGAAAGATTTGCACCAGTAGCTAAATTGAATATTATCAAATTATTAATTTATTTAGCTACAATGTACCATTGGAAGCTATACCAATTAGATGTTAAATCTTCATTTTTGAATGGTGAGTTAAAGGAGTAGGTTTACCTTACTCAACCTAAAGGGTTTGTGGATTAAGGGCAAGAACACTTAGTGTGTAAGTTAAAGAAAGAATTGTATGGACTAAAACAAACACCTAGGTCATGGTATGAGAAGATAGACTCTTTATTTCTTCAATGGGGTTTTATGAGGAGCAAAAGTGATCCAAATTTGTATACCAAATTTGATGAGAAGGATTATATAGTATTGATTTCATTATATGTTGATGATTTGATAATTACAGGAAATGAAGAGAAATTAATTGATGAAATTAAGGAGCAGTTGTCACAAGTATTTGAAATGAAAGATCTTGGTGAGTTACACTACTTCCTAGGTCTTGAAGTTTGGAGAAATGCGGGCCAATTTTATTTTTTCCAGAGTAAGTATGTCGGAGAAGTACTTCAAATATTTAAAATGGATCGGTGTAAATCTTTGATTGTTCCCGTGCAACAAAATGTGAAACTTTCTTGTGATGATGGTTCAAAGGAGGTGAATGGCACTATGTATAGACATATGGTAGGTAGTTTGAATTATCTCACCACAACCAGACCTGATATTGCATACTCTGTGACTGTGTTAAGTCAGTTTATGGAGAAACCTCTAGAAAGCCATTGGAATGCAACAAAGGAGGTAATCAGGTATATAAAAGGAACACTTGATTATGGTATTAAATATACTGATGTATCTGATGTTGAGTTGAGAGGTTACTCAGATTCTGATTAGGCTAGAAATCTGGATGATCGAAGATCAACCATTGGATATGTGTTTGGCATTGGATCCAGGGTTGTTTCATGGAGCAGTAAAAAGTAGCCTATTGTATCTTTGTCTTCTACTCAAGAAAAATATAAAGCCTTGTGTGCCGCAACTTGTGAAGTTGTTTGGTTTAGAAGACTTCTTCAAGATGTTGGAGAAGAACAAAAGGAACCTACAATGATCAAATGTGATAATCAAATTTCAATCAAGACAACGAATAATCCTATCTTTCATGCAAGAACAAAGCATGTTGATGCTAAGTTTCATTTGGTTAGTTAAAAATTGCAGTCTAATGAAATAGCTCTTATGTATTTTAATACTTGTGAAAATGTTTTTGATATTTTCACTAAGCCTCTTGGAAAGATTAAGTTTGAGCTGTTTAGGGAGATGTTAGGTGTAGGAGTCAATCCATTCTCCATTAAGGGAGAGACTTGGAAATAATGGAGCAAGAGTCAGTTGCAAGAGATAGCTACGTAGAAGAACTCTACTAGTCAAGAGTCAGTTGCAAGAGATAGCTACGTAGAAGAACTCTACTAGTCAAGAGTTAGTTGCGTAGTTGAACTCTACTTCACTTAATATAGATTCTAATTTTTTGTGGTTTGTTGTAACATACTAAGTAGAGTTGTTCCCTATATAATGATGTAATCAGTCTTCATTGAATAATACAGATTGTGAATGTAGTCTCACCTATGTGTTGGTTTTCCTAATTTTAAATTGGCTTTCAAAATTCCATAATCTCTTTCAATTGTTCAGGGGAATCAACCTTTTCATCACTGTGTCCATCTGTTTTAATTATTTATTTCTTATGGCCAATACTTTGCAAGTTCCTATAAATCCATAGCGAAAAGCAAAGAAAATGGCATAAGATATTATCAAGACTTTTCGAGAAAATAAAAATGGTTGAAAATAAAACAATGGCATAGGATATTATCAAGACTTTTAAAGAAAATAAAAATGGTTGAAAATAAAACATTCAATTGTTCAAGGGGAATCAACCTTTTCATTACGGTGTCCATATGTTTCAATTATTTATTTCTTATGGCCAATACTTTGCAAGTTCCTATAATTCCATAGCGAAAAGCAAAGAAAATGGCATAGGATATTATCAAGACTTTTCAAGAAAATAAAACATGGTTGATATGCTATTGAGGTCTGGCTAAAATTCTGATAGCTTCATCTACTTTTCTAAGAATGGAATCATTTATTTAGATTGCTTCTTTGTACGATTTCTACTTATGTAATCACTTACAATCATGATATTTTAGTTATGCAGACTGTATTATCTATTATATGTATCATTTACGATATCCGTATGATTTTAGGAAAAATGCAACATCATTTTTAGGAAATATTCAGTTCTATATTATTAACGGACTTTCAAATCCAGGTATTATTACATTAAAAAAAAAAGAAAAAAAGCACATCACTTCAATAAGCTTCCTATGAATGGCCAATGCATTGATGCAAGGCATTCAACCTTAAGTCATTAATGCAAGGTATTCAACTTTAAGTATCAAGAAGAAATTGACATATATAGGCGTATACCTATTGATATTGATAATGGGCAGATTTAATAGAGATTTAGTGCTTAATAAGTTTTTTATGGACAAGATTAAATATGACTGGAATATTCTTAGTAGTCACACAAAATAAATGGCTGTGATTTGAATCATTAATTTCCTAGCTATTATAAAGACATCCGTTTATGTGTTTACTTTTTTACATTTACCTAATCATATTTAAAAATTGTTTTGATAACTAACTAATTGCCATTAACACCAGATAAATGAAGGAAAACCATTTATTTGCTAATCAATAATAAAATTTAATATATTCTTTTAAAGATTCGTTTCATCTTATCAGCCTTTAGGCGTTCACCAACAGCTAATATTTAACTGTAGCTAATATTTAGCTGCTATGCTAGTCTATGTTCTTAAGTGGAATTGAAGTAGTACCGTGCACCGACACTTGGTAAAAAAAAAGATACACTCACCAGAATATAAGCGCCCTTGTTGCACTTATCACCGACACTTGGTAGAGAAACATACACTCACCAGAATATAAGTGCCTTTGTTGCACTTATCAGTATATGGAATGTTGGAATTTTCTAAATTTCTTTTCTAGAAATCCTTTTCCAGAAGTATAGATTCGCCGATGATGACCAAAGTTTTATTGATTGTTTGTATTGGGCCTATTTTCATAGCCTTCGCTCTTTCTCGTTCTTTGTACGGAAATTGTTTTGGAGCTGAATGATCATAGTTACCAAGTTTGAATTCTAATTAGAATTCGATACGATACGGAAATAATTCTTAGAATTCGATATGTTGTAGTAATCTATTGAGTTCCCTATTTATGGATTCGTTTCCTTATAGGCCAGAGAGAGGTTCATTTGAGGTGTCATCTTTATAGGCCAGAGAGCGGTTCATTTGAGGTGCCATTTGGTGGCTACTTCTAAAGATGTAAGAAGCATTTCAAGCGTTGTAGGTGTTTGGAAGAAGCATCTCAAGCCCTGTAGGAGAAGATTCTTTTCTAATTATCTCCATTTCCTGAACTTCCCGAATTTTCTTTTCAAATTATTTCCATTTCCTGAACTTCCCGAGTTGGACGGTTATTGCCTAGCTACCTCTTGGAGAAAATTATAAGGACTCTACTTGAGAGTCTCCTACGAGCTTAGATATGTTGGGTGAGATATCTTGGGTGGTTTGGTGAAAAGTTCCCGTTCCCATGTCAAGTCAACCCAATTATCCATTACAGAAAACGCCTATAGAAATTAAATTCGAATGACTCTACTTGAGAGTCCCCTACAAGATTAGATATCTTGGGTGGTTTGTTGTCATCTCGGAGATTTTTGAGTCAAGTGCTATGCTACTCTCCTTAATCTTAGAGCAGCGGCAAGCCCCTTGGGATCTTATCTTCTGTTTGTGAGAGTTGCGGGATACTTGTATGACCGAGAAGCAAGAAGGGAATGTGTTGCTCTCCAGAATTATTTATCTCAAACGAAGATTAGTTGCACTGGGAAAGAATGCTTAGTTGCACTGGGCAAAATGCTTTCTACTTTCGCTCGTGACCTTTTTTGAGCTCTGATTTCTTGCATTCTTGTTTTGAGAACAAGGCAATTCCACAGAAATGATAAATATTCCAAATTTCGAGAACGAGAATACTCAACGTCATCCCAATACAATAATCATAGCAGTGTATAGATTATAAATGTTGAAATCCATAGAGCAGAAGAAGATACTTTAGGGGTATAAACATTAGTTAATACACTCTATACGAAACCACTAACTCTATTATGTAAGTGAAGAAGATACTTTAACACAAGCATTGGCACTTTGTAGAGGAATGATTCATGCTAGGGGGTGAGCAACGAATGTTTCCAGGAAGTGAGGAGTAGAGCATCGAGTGCAGTGCAGAGAATCTACTACAGGCACTGAGGAGCAATANCCATGTCAAGTCAACCCAATTATCCATTACAGAAAACGCCTATAGAAATTAAATTCGAATGACTCTACTTGAGAGTCCCCTACAAGATTAGATATCTTGGGTGGTTTGTTGTCATCTCGGAGATTTTTGAGTCAAGTGCTATGCTACTCTCCTTAATCTTAGAGCAGCGGCAAGCCCCTTGGGATCTTATCTTCTGTTTGTGAGAGTTGCGGGATACTTGTATGACCGAGAAGCAAGAAGGGAATGTGTTGCTCTCCAGAATTATTTATCTCAAACGAAGATTAGTTGCACTGGGAAAGAATGCTTAGTTGCACTGGGCAAAATGCTTTCTACTTTCGCTCGTGACCTTTTTTGAGCTCTGATTTCTTGCATTCTTGTTTTGAGAACAAGGCAATTCCACAGAAATGATAAATATTCCAAATTTCGAGAACGAGAATACTCAACGTCATCCCAATACAATAATCATAGCAGTGTATAGATTATAAATGTTGAAATCCATAGAGCAGAAGAAGATACTTTAGGGGTATAAACATTAGTTAATACACTCTATACGAAACCACTAACTCTATTATGTAAGTGAAGAAGATACTTTAACACAAGCATTGGCACTTTGTAGAGGAATGATTCATGCTAGGGGGTGAGCAACGAATGTTTCCAGGAAGTGAGGAGTAGAGCATCGAGTGCAGTGCAGAGAATCTACTACAGGCACTGAGGAGCAATACATTCACTGCAGTGGATGAAGCTGTGAAGAGCCGAGGAGGAGATGGCGCAGAGCACTGAGTATAACTCTGTCCAATGTAAGAGGACAATATATCTGCCAAACATTGGAGGGATAAGAATGCATTAAAAATTCTGGACCATGGATGTCGGTGATAGGTTTCTTGGAGGGCAAGGGAATCGGAGCATTCAAGATCCAGGTACAATGGGACTCTCATGGTGGTAATTTTGAGTTAACGTGAGCCTTGATCTATCGTAGGACTAGAGAATTGAGAATCATGGTCATTGTTGACATGTTTAAGTTTTTAGAGTGATATAGTGCAAGGTGGCCATTAATATATTGCAGAGTGGTATCGGGAAGTCCTAGATCATTGATTCCATTTTTAAGCTTGGTATAAGGAAGTTTTTCGGAGGTCTGGAAGGAATAATTGAGAAAGGATTATGATGACAAGAAGGTTTGAGGATCATATATCCATCAGATAATCTACCTCATTCATTAGATCTATGATGATCCATTTTGAGGAGGAAGGAGAGTGATATCATGGTGACGTGTTGTGACATCTTGGAAGTAAGGGTGACAAGGATGCTAGTGTGGTAGCTATCCTATCTCGAGTAGTGACACGTGTCAAATTTTGATTGTGTGGGATGAGAGTGGGTCCCAGTTGGGAATGGATGCCTTTAGGTCATCATTCCAAATATTTGTCATTGAGTTGGTGCCACCAATATATCTTTGTGATTTTTCGAAGAAGCGATAGTCAGAGTGGAATGTGATATCTACAATGAATATCGTTAGATGACGAGGCACTCTAAGGTCCTACAAGAGGTTGATAGGATGATATCGTGATATCCCAAGAACCTGATAGACCCGATGGTCATGGGTAACACGATCGCAAATAAGCCATTATGATCGAATGAAGAATCATATCGAATGATTGTCATGCATCAAGATAATGTTGTGTGTCTTGGTTGACAGAGATTAGATCTATGGTGGATATTTAGTCCAGGTACTGATTGAATGGTTGAAGATCATTGAAGCCATATTGTGTATGCTAATGTCCGGGGAACAATATCAATAATTGTTATTTAAATCAAGAAGACAATATGATAGTAGTTATGCAGTAATTCTTGTACAAAGGGACGAGTGAACATATTGCAGGGAAAAAAGAATGGGTTTGTTTCAAATGTGAAGGATTGTTGTAGCCCGATTTAATGGAGAAACAAAGGATCTAGAATTGACCCCATGGACATATTTTTTGGGTATTTGGAAAATACATGACAACATGAAGTCTATAAATCACAATTCCCAAATGAGATTCAAGTGGATGTGTGGGTTATAAGTGTAGTAGTGAAGGAGAATTTTTTAAGAGAATCTTTGGGGCTCAAAGGTCTGAAGGTTATAGAGAATTGAAGAGAAGATGATGTGAATGTCTAAGGGTGGTTCAGAGGTGCAAGGTCAAATTAACAAATGAATTCATGTAGATTGAGAACTAACATAGAGTGTTGTGGAAAACAAGATAGAGAAGAAGATTTATATTGGTGAAGTCATGGAACAAAGAGATGATTTGATGTTGTTGACAGTCTAAGGAGGTTGGTGTCTCTTGTAGGTTTCTTCCGACAAACATAATAGTTGTGGGTTGGTTCCTACATAAATTTTTGAGTTGGTGCTCAACTTAAGATATTGGTGCCTGGAAATATTTTAACTATAGTTTGGTGTCTCGAGGAATTGTTGAGTTGGTTCTCACTTGAGAATATTGGTTTCTATTGCAGGTCGGTTCTTGCAAATATATTAACAATAGGTTGATGCATACATGATTTTATAAGGATAATCTTTGTGGTTTTCTCCCATTTGGGTTTCCACATTAAAATATTTGTGTACTAAGCATTGTATGATTGTGTAAGTTTATTATTGTTGGAAAAGTAATAAAATAATAAGTATTGTAGAGTAAGAAATTAAAAATAGTCCTATCTTGATTAACACCCCCCCTCCCCTCTCAGTATAAGTGTGCCAACAAGTGATTCCTTGAGCAACAAATTGATAGGATGTCCTACTCTATCATATCTAATTTATATTTCCATGGGAGGATCCTAGGGCCAAAAAGAGTGTTCTTCTCAAATATTAGTTAGTTTGAGACCCAATTCCATAGAACTTGACCTCATTGGGGATATGCATGGAGAAACAACAAAAAACAATATTTCTTTAATACCACTAATATCGATAATATAGAGAATGAAATTAAGGGAAATATATAAATCGAAACAGATAGATACATTGTAGAAATAAGATTAGTAAAATAAAAGTCAAATTATATTGATGAATGGAATAGAAAAAAATATTGAAATGCATAGGAATACAAACTAGATAGAATGGTGGTATCTCATTTCTTAATAGAGATGTGTTGGATATGCTCATTCACAAGAAAATAATACAAGAGGAAATAATTTACTTTTAATGTAAAGTATAATTCTCTACAATGAAAAAACCCTAGATATATAAAACCTGCATCCTAGGAAATGATGTGGAAAAAGGAATGGCATCCCCAGGGAGGCTAGTTGATATGTCAACTTACTGGGGATGAAAATTTTGAATACAAAATCCATTTGGGTTGTTTGTTATACTATTAAAATTCTTAATCCATGCTTTATGTGTTTGGAAGGTCATATAATCATTGATAATATTTGATGCATGGCTATGTCAACTATAAAAAATGCAAAGGAAATGCCTAAAAAACATGCCAGAAGTTCAAGACGTCAAGAAAAATAGTATAATTTTCATTATTTGGAACAATTCAGAATCAATGGGATATGTGGATATCCACCAATATCCATTTGAATCATTAAACTGGTAATGACATTTTTTCTCACACACTTGTTGTGTGTTTATGATGTATTT
>SNQJ01S0099868.1:0-16310 GCA_010110895.2 Picea sitchensis
TATTTCGGGATTCGGGACTTCGTGATGTTGAAGTTTTTTCTTACATCCCAATGCTACATGGTGATGAAACCAATGTGGCATTAAGACTCCACTCAACTGATAAAACTAAAGTGTGAACTGAAGAGAATATTCTTCTAGAATGTAGGAAAAGGAATATTCTCCCTAAACTATAGGAGACTCAATAATGACTAATAAATATAGGGAAAACCTTAGGAAAAATAAATCCTAGGTGTGTGTCCAACACAAACCACCTTCGATTTGGGGCTAAAAATCCACAAGAAAATGTGTCTCTCCATTTTCCACTCATACCCCAATTTTTACCCACAGGAAACTATGTTTTCCTACTGTTATCCCAATCCTCCATGTCTCTTCCCCTCAACCTACACAACCCAAGGAATTGGGTCTCTCTTCACTGCACACAGTCCCTCGGGCCTTCCTACTTCCCTCCAAGACTCTAGCACATGTTGGCTAGGAATATCATTTGTTGGGGATTCCAAGGATGTCAACTGCAAGGAAAAACACACTACAACAACCTCACTATTGTAGAGTAATTTCTCTCACAAAAACTCACTCTGCATGTCTAACATCCTATTTCTTCATGAATTTTACATCTCCCACAAGCTTACCATAGAACCCACTATGGATATATTCCAATTCCAACACTGATCTATCGGTGTCCACCCACCTTTTCCAACTCGCTCAAAATAGTTTTCTAACAATTCTGGCAATTTACTATTTTTAGCAGTTTTTAACTTTTGGGGCCATTTTGAGGGCCTAAATGAAGGTTTTTCAGGATTGATATTCTCAATGATAGTCGAAGGCTATAATTGAGCCCCAAAAATGAATCTCTTCGACAATACCTTTCCAACTAACTATCGTGCACCCCAAACAAAGATTGTATGCCAAAGTTATGCCTCTGGGAAGTTGATACACCAAACTACCCAAAACGGGGTCCACAAAACTGTTGGCTTTTCATCCTTCGAGGTTAGGGTTTTGAATTTTATTTATGATAAAAATGCCTTTGGAGCCTCATTTTAATATCATCTTCTCACAGATACAAGTAGCCATCAAATCTCTTCTCAGAGAGAAGCTTCCACCATTCTAGTGAGTCTTTCTTTACTCTATATTTTACAGTCTTTGTACATTTTCACTCATTAATAGAAAATTGTGTATTACTGTATATCTATGTTTATGGTTGCATATCTGATACATTTCTGTTATAATATTGGATATCTGAGATATCTCTTGTAACACCCTGGGTTTCGAACCCCCATTTTAAATAATGTATTGTTACAATGCTAAGAGGCATGAGTGCCCAAACAATTATTGAAGGGCCAGTATGCCCAAGAAATGTAATGTTTTGATCATTATTAATAATAAACACATCATTGGTTGCTAGATAGACAAGGACTAGAGTTATAGGGGGCTATGACTCCACAAGAGAGGGAGCTTGAGGGGCTAAATTTTTATTCCTATGTTAATTACCCTTTTTTCCTAAGGGAGGGGATCGGTTACGTGAGCTTCTTGGGGAAGACCGTGAGGTTCTTGATTCCCCACGAAAAGAATTAAACCCATCACTAGTCTGATTATGGTTTTGTTCATTGGCTTGTTTTCTCCTTCACTCCTGCATTCAAACCATTCTTTCCCTCATGCCCTTTCATTCACTCACTCACCCATTCATTGATCCATCCCTTCCTGTGTCTCGGTTGGGTAAAGGGAAAGGAATTGTTGAAGATCAGCCATGGGATAGTTGGTTGTAATGGTCTTTGGTGCAATCTAGCCATGACGTGGGGCCTACATGTCTGAGATGCGTTGGCCTGTGCCATGTTTTTCTCACAACTGCGAGTCATGAGATTTCCAACAGTGATATTTTGGACCAGCTGTGCTAGAGGCCTTGGAAAAAGGAGAAGAATTGTTTGAGGGACTGCATGGAAGAGAAGGGTGGAGGTCCATTCTCTTGGGAGGTACAGTCTAGGTAGAAGAGAGCTAGGTACTTGGATTGTTGTGGGTGTTAGGAAACCTGTGAGAGCTTGAGAGCTGACTAGTTTGGGAACCCAAGTACACTCTAGAATCGTCCTTGTGGATTCATAGCCATGGCTCAGGGCTGACACTACTGTTGATATTTGGAACAATGGTTTCTACAGTTGGGTGGAACGTCCTTGGTCTGCAGCCAGTTGGTGTTGCCTTTTTATAAAGATAAGTGCTCTCTATTGTGATATTATTATCTTTGTATGAATGTATTCTGCTATGTATTTTAATTATTGTTTAACTAAATCTTAGATGATGCATGCTTGTTGGATATTGATGTGCATGTCATTAAATATTTTATATTATGTGTCCTTATTAAATAAAGAAGGTATCGGTAAGAGTACAAAGTTAAAGGGTGGGATTGTAAGTAGCATGCCCCAGCCTGTGGGTCGTTGGGGATGTTACAGTTTGGTATTAGAGCTTTTGGCTGAAACATCGGGCCGATATGGATGGGGTCCATTGGTCAGAGTCTCGTGGTCAAGATTGAAATCTAACCGCAAAGTTGAAAAGCTCAGGAGGAATGGCATTCCAGAATATACGCAGGAGTTACATTTCCAGAGACCCATTGTAACGGGTTCGAAGGATCGTGACCGTCCCCTTCGAATTCGGGAGCGAATGCCACTGTAGGATAAGGAGATATCCAGGATCATTGGATTAGAGGATAGGTGAACAGGGGTCATCCAATAAAAATGAAGCAAGGGTTAAGGTCACCACCGCTATATCCCATTGGAGAGAGAGAGATCAATGGACAGTCAACATTGCGGGGAACCAAGTTGCACGAGAGATAATTACTCAAGGCGGTCCCTCAATACAAACCATGATTTCACCGAGGGGTTACATGTCATCATAGAAAGGATTGTGGGGAAAAAAGTGGGTTACTCCAAATCGTTGATGTGTTCCCCCACAAATTGAAAGGCAGTAAGTGATGTGACATGTTAGGGCTCGAGCATCAAAACTCTATATAGATGAATTATTTTGGGGCCGTCCATCATCAAGGAGAGATAGGTGGTGCGAGATCCACAACTCTGAAAGTTTTTGGATGAGGAGGAGGTGAAATAGCCGAAGTAGATCTTGATCGTCGATCACCAAGAGGTACGTGTCAACAGATCAGTAACTCCAAAGAAATTTGTTCGAGAGGTTTTCAGTTGATATTTGAAACTCTTGAAGCCCATAGAGATAGAGAGACAAAGTAAATCTCGATCGTTCGATCATCTGAAATAGATCTCAGTCGCCAGATTGTCTGAAGTAAATTTCAAGCATCAAATCGTCCGAGGTGAATCTGGGTCGTTTGATCCAGAAGAGACCTGGCGTAAATCTATGGATTTCGGGTGAAGGCCCGAAGTAAGCCTCAACCATATGATTCAAGAGGACACGCGGAAAAATCCTGTGTACTTCAAGGAGGTTTGAATTTTGAGATTTCAAAAACCCGAATACCTGAAAGGATCTCATCCATTGATCTACCGAGAGCCATGCATCACCAGATCCAGGGCTTTGGATAAAAGCTGGTGGGGCCAGATAATTTTTGAAATTTGAGATTTTCGAAGTTTGAAGACCTGAAGTAAGCCTCAAACGTCAGATTAAGGAGGACACATGGTGCAGATCCGTGGACTCTGGGTGAAGACCCGAAGTGAATCTTAGTTGTCTGATCCAGGGAGACACACGACGAAAGTTTGGTTTATTCGGGAAATCAAAGTTTGGTATAATTGGAAGTGTGCTAGTATGGAAACTCTCGAA
Organism: Picea sitchensis; assembly: GCA_010110895.2. Taxonomy (NCBI): domain Eukaryota; kingdom Viridiplantae; phylum Streptophyta; class Pinopsida; order Pinales; family Pinaceae; genus Picea; species Picea sitchensis. Next base: position 3,763 of record SNQJ01S0099868.1, read on the forward strand.
GTCCCAAATCCCGAAGAGTCGAAGTGATGGGGCACGATGACGTCACCTAGAGGTAATGTGGATCCTGGAATTTTCTGAAGTGACATGGCTTGCGGACGTCACTTGGGATGACATGGACACATGGGATGTATGCCACGTGGTAGTAAGTTTTGGGTATTTTGAGTATTTAAAAGTCATTTAGAATGTGACATGTGGCACCCGCCTGATTAGGCCATGTGTCTGCTTCCAGTATTTCACCACGTGGTGACAGATCGTCTAGTCTGGAGACTGGGCACTCCAGTGAGGAAAGATGTGACAGGTTGTGTTGGGTCAAAAACTCCCGAAGGCCAGAGTACATATCGACCATTGATTCCAAAAGACACACGTCGAAAGATCATCAACTTCGAGTGAAAGCACTCATGGAGAAAGTGCAGGAAGAAAGTTTTGAAACTTTCGAAGCCCGAAGAGCCAAAGAGATTCAAAAACACTAATCTGTGGGAGGACACCCGTTGGTAGATCATGAACTCCGGGTAAAAGAATTATGGGAGGAGGCAAGCAAGGAAAGTTGAAACTCTCGAAGCACGGAGTCCTAAACTGGATCTCAATCGTTGATCATGAAAGAGGAAGAGGACCATTGATCTGATCATAGTTGGAAGTTCTAAAGTCCTGAAACTTTGGACAAGTGATTTTTCAGCTAAGCACAGCATCATGGTCATGGTCATATGCAGATTGAGAGCTGAGGGAAGGAGGGATAAGGCTCAAATTGGTGGTAGTTGAGACTGAAAAGTGATAAGGAAGGATTTAGCCACGGTTTCTAGTCGTGGTCACCTGGGAAGGTGGTTTGAAGGAAGCGTCTGCACAAGACAAAATTCTGTGTCAACCAAGGATAAAAAGACACTGTTATTTTCATAGAATGGGTATATGATCTCTATGAAAAAAAAAAGAGAGACCTGTAGCATGGTTTGGCAATTTTTTTTATCATATGCATAATTCTAACAAAATGGTCGCTTGCACATTTTGCAGAATAAAGGGGTTTAAACACATCAAGTTAGGATGTGTATTGAGGAAATGGAATAAGGAGAGGGAGCCTCTAGTCATGATAAGGAGGTCGAAGTTCATAATACCAGAGTTCATAATGAAAAGACAGATTCCAATAGACACAAGGGAAAAGGAGAGCAGGAAACGTTAATATAAATGGTAAGAATCCCGAAGATGGAAGTGCAGAGCTACAAACTAGACAACAAGAAACTGATGAGAGAGAAAAGTCAGATAAATGCTCGAGTGTTGCAGATCTTAAATCGGTTGCAGATACAAACGAATAAGGGATCAAACTCAAGAAAAGAGGAAGAAGGTAGGTTCCATGAAAGAAGGGATGATCGTGGAAGAGTTGGTTATTCCAGAAGTGCTAGCAGATCTCATGGACACCACTCACCTCCTTACTCAGAAAAAAAATAAATTATGCATCGGATGATCCCGTAAGAAGTTTAGAGGTGTCTCCTATCATACACCAAAGAAGGAAACAAGAGGTATATAGTTTACAAGGAGAGTTGAGGAAGCTCAAGCCACCTTCCTATGAGGGTGAAAGATAAGGGGAAGATGATGCTGAAGCATGGTTGCTTGGGCTCAGGAGATATTTTAAGTTGCATAACTATTCATCCAACCTGGAAGACAGGATTGCCACCTACCATTTACACGGGAAAGGTGCAATGTGGTGGGACCAATTGAAGCAATTGGATCACATTAATGAGAGTAGGATCACTTGGAAGGAATTCAAGAAGTACTTCCAAAAGGAGTACCTCTCAGAGCATTTCTATGACAAGAAAATGCAGGAGTTCTTTGAACTCAAATTGGGAAGCATGACTATGGCAGAATACGAGAAGAAGTTCTTGGGATTGTTAAAATATGCCAGGTTCATTGGTGACGAGAAGGTGAAAATATATATATTTCTAAGTGGATTTCCATCCTTTTATAAGGAAAATATCAAGTATGATGAACCCAAGACCTTGACTGAGGCCATCAAGAAGGCTAAATACCTATATGAGCAAGGTTGGGGAAGAGAATCCCTGCAGAAATATTGGAAGAACAATAAGACTGAGAAGTCCGATCAGAGGAGGAAAGGATTCAAACCTCCCTTCAATAGGAAAGAGCCTAATAGAAATCATCAAGATCAGTATGCTAAGGGAGATTCCAAGAAGGAAGATTCCTTGGGAAAAAGGGGAAGACCACCAATCCAATGTTGGGGATGCAAGGAATATCACCGGTACAAGGATTTCCCACACAAAAAGGACAGAGTGAATAATTTGCACAACATCCAAGAGGCTACAACAGTCAAAGATATGGGAAGAATCTATGCGGCTTTAAATGATCAGCAAGTAGAGTACCAGTCCAATATGATCGAGGTAGAAGGTAAGATCATAAATCAACCTGCTTCTATTTTGATTGATTCAGGAGCAAGTCATTGCTACATTGATCCTAATATAGTGGATAGATTTCATTTGGAGATAAGTAAACTTGGAAAAGAAAGTTTGGTTCAGTTAGCCACTGAAACCAAAAGAAGAATCCATTATATGGTCAGAAGTTGTTCCATAAGTCTTAATGGCGTGAATACTAGTATGGATCTAAATATCGTACCATTGGAGTCTTATGATATTCTGATTGGAATGGATTGGTTGGACAAGCATCATGTTATCCTAGATTGTCATAACAATAAATTTACATGTCTTGATGGAAATGGAAAACAGAGCACTGTGAAAGGAGTTCCAAGACCCATCTCTATAAGGGAGATTTCATCCTTATAGCTGAAAATACATTTTAGGAAAGGATGTCAACTATATGCAACTCATGTGGAAGAGCCAGATACTACAAAGGGGCCAAGCCTTGAATATTTCTCAGTGATACGGGAATTTGAAGATGTATTCCAAGAAATACCAGGATTTCCACCAAGGAGGGAGATAGACTTCTCAATTGATTTAGTGCCAGGAGTTGCCCCGGTGTCAAAAACACCTTACAGAATGAGCACACCAGAGTTAAAAGAATTACAAATTCAGTTGGAGGAATTGTTGAAGAAAGGGTACATACGTCCAAGTGTTTCGCCTTGGGGAGCACTAGTACTTTTTTTCAAAAAGAAGGATGGAACCTTGAGGTTGTGTATTGACTTCCGACAGCTGAACAAGTACACTATAAATAACAAGTATCCTCTACCCCGAACTGATGACCTCTTTGATCAACTAAGAGGATCAAAGATATTTTCAAAAATTTACCTAAGGGCAGGATATCATCAAGTAGGAATCAAGGAATAATACATTCATAAGACAGCCTTTAGGACCAGGTATGGGCGTTATGAATTTGTAGTGGTTCCATTTGGACTTACCAATGCACCAGTTGTCTTCATGTGCTTAATGAATGGAATATTCAGAAATTATTTGGATAATTTTTTCATAGTATTCTTGGATGACATACTTATCTATTCTAAGTCTAAAGAGGGGCATGAACATCACTTAAGATTGGTATTGCAAGTACTGAGAGAAAATCAAATGTATGCCAAGTTGAGTAAGTGTTTTTTTTATCAAAAGCAGATCCATTACTTGGGACACATTATTTCAGAGAAGGGCATAGCAGTAGATCCAGAGAAGATCAAATCCATTAGAGGATGGCCAACACCCAGTAATGTGTCAGACGTTAGATATTTGATGGGATTAGCTAGCTACTACAGAAGGTTCATAGTAGGGTTCTCTAAGATTTCTCATCCCATCACTTATTTGTAAAAGAAGGGAACTAAATTTGAATGGACACTCAAGTGTGAAAATAATTTTAATATGTTGAAGGAATTACTTACTAGTGCACCTACGTTAAATATTGTTGACCCAAATGAAATTTTTGTGGTATGTACAGACGCATGTAAGGAAAGACTTGGGGGAGTCCTCACCCAAAATGGACATGTAATTGGATATGAGTCCAGAAAGCTTAAGGAACATGAGAGGATCTATGCCACCCATGACTTGGAACTTTCTTCCATTTTCCATGCCTTGAGGATGTGGAGGCATTATCTCATGAGGAAGAAATTCGAATTAAGGACAGACCACATTGGCCTGAAGTATCTTTTTGAACAACCGGCCTTGAATTCCAGGCAAACAAGATGGTTGGAATTTCTAAGTGAATATGAATTCGATACCAAGCATATCAAGGGAAAGGAGAATAAATTTTTTGATGTACTTAGTAGAAGAGTGCATCTCATGCATGCKACTGTTGTCAGTATGCATCAGTCAGACTTGAAGAGAAKAATTTTAGATGATCTTGTTACAGATAAGCATTACCTGCAGGTAAAGGAAAACTTACAACAAGGATATGTACAATAGAAAATAAAGGAGTATGAGATAAAGGAAGACAGATTACTCATGCATAAAAATAGAATCTATGTTCCTAGTTCTGGAGAACTGAGGAATTTGCTACTGAAGAAATTCATGATGTTCCTTATGCTGGACATCCTGGTTATAAGAGAACAATTACAGTAGTAAGAAGCCATTTATTTTGGCTAGGAATGAAGAAGGATATTGTCGATTACATCGCTTGATGTATGGAATGTCAAAAGGTGAAGGATGAGCATAGGCACCCAGTGGGTTTGCTGCAGCCATTGCCAATTCCAGAGAAGAAATGGGAAGTGACCACCATGGATTTCATCACAAGATTACCCAAAATGAATAAGAAACATGATTCAATCATGGTGGTGGTCGACAAATTAACAAAGGATTCTCATTTTGTGCTTGTGAAGACAACGCATACAGTGGCTAATATTGCAAAAATTTTCATGAAGGAAATTGCTAGGTTGTAGGGGATACCTAGGACAATTGTCTTGGAAAAAGATACAAAATTTACCTCCAATTTTTGGAGGGGATTGTTTAAAGGATTTGGCACAAATATAAACTTTATCACATCATATCATCCCCAGACAAATGGGAAAATAGAGAGGGTCAATTGAATAATTGAAGACATGCTGAGAATGTATGTGATGGATAAACCATCTAAGTGGGAAGATTACTTACACTTGGTTGAGTTTGCATATAATAATGGGTATCAAGCTTCATTAAGAATAAGCCCATTTGAAGCCTTGTATGGTAGGAAATGTGATACTCCAATAAGTTGGGACAACCCAGCAGATAGAGTGGTACTTGGGTTGGAGTTGCTCAAGGACATGGAATATTAGGTGGTTAAGATCAAGCAGAATTTAAAGGCAACTTAGGATAAATAGAAAGTTTATGCAGACAAGAACATGACAGCTAGAGAATTTAAATTAGGGGAGCATGTACTTTTGAAAGTGAAACCCAAGAAAATCTCTTTGAAATTGGGTAGTTGTACAAAGTTGGTAGCCAGATTCTGTGGTCCATTTGAAATATTGGACAGAATAGGGTCAGTTGCATACATGATTTCATTGCCTTCTTCCATGAATGTGCATAATGTATTTCATGTATATTTACTAAATAAATATGTACATGACCCTAACCATGTTATTGATTGGCATCTGATTCAGGTAGAGACGTAGGGAGACTTTCAGTTTCAACCAGTGCGAGTATTGGACAGAAAGGTAAAAATGCTTCGGAATCGAGTTATAGAGCTAGTAAAAATTCAGTTGACTTGTCCTGAAGATGCTACCTAGGAGCATGAAGATGCCATGCGGGAAGAGTACCTACATCTTTTTGAATAAATTTGAGATTTTTATCTCTATTTTGTATATGCAATGAGGACAGTGCCAAGATAAGGGAGAGGGGATGTAACACCCTGGGTTTCAAACCCCCATTTTAAATAATGTATTGTTACAATGTTGAGAGGCATGAGTACCCAAACAATTATTAAAGGGCCAATATGCCCAAGAAATGTAATGTTTTGATCATTATTAATAATAAACACATCGTTGGTTGCTAGACGGATAAGGACTAGAGTTATAGGGGGCTATGATTCAACAAGAGAGGGGACTTGAGGGGCTAAATATTTATTCCTATGTTAATTACCGGTTTTTCCTAAGGGAGGGGATCAATTATGTGAGCTTCCTGGGGAAGGCCAGGAGGTTCTTGATTCCCCACGAAAATACTTAAACCCATCCTTGGTCTGATTGTGGGGTTGTTCTTTGGATCGTCTGCTCCTTCACTCCTACATTCATACCATTCTTTCCCTCATGCCCTTTCATGCACTCACTCATCCATTCATTGATCCATCCCCTCCCACGTCTTGGTTGGGTAAAGGGAAAGGAACTGTTGAATATTAGCCACGAGATAGTTGGTTTAATGGTCACTGGTGCACTCCAGCCATGACTTAGGGCCTGCATGTCTGAGATGCATTGGCATGTGCCCTGTTTTTCTCACAACTGAGAGTCCTAATATTTCCAGCATTGAGATTCTGGACCAGCTGTGTTGGATGCCCTGGAAAAAGTAGAAGGACTGCTTGAGGGACTGCGTGGCAGAGAAGGGTGGAGGTCCATTCTCTTGGGCAGTACAGGATTTGTAGAAGAGAGTTGGGTACTTGGATTGTTATGGGTGTTGGGAAACCTATGAGATATTGAGAAATCATTATTTTGGGAACCCAAGTACACTCTAGAACCGTCCTTTTGGATTCATAGCCCTGGCTCTGGGGTGACATTGTTGTTGAGATTTGGAGCAGTGGTGTCTACGGTTGAGTGGAACGTCCTTGGTCTACAGCCAGTTGGTGTCACCTTTTTATAAAGATAAGTTTTCTCTGTTGTGATATTATTATCTGTGTATGAATTATTTTGTTGTGTATTTTAATTATTGTTTAACTAAATCTTAGATGATGCATGCTTGTTGGATATTGTTGCACATGTCATTAAATCTTTTATCTTATGCATCCTTATTAAATAAAGAAGGTACCGATAAGAGTACGAAGTCCAAGGGTGGGATTGTAGGTATCATGCTCTGGTCTATGGGTGGTTGGGGATGTTACATCTCTATACATTTCTTTATTATATCTTTTCTCTCATTTTGTGCCAAAAATAATCTGGATCAGTGGTATTAGAGTAGACTACTCTTGATCTTTTTTTTTTCAGTGCATGTCCCCGAAAATGTTTGAGTATAGCAAGTTGGGTCTCGAGCTTGTCTCTCTTGAAGACAATCGCTCTTTCATGCCCAAGAAACCCTCCATGGCAGAAGAAAAGAAAAACAATGAAGCAGACGATTCTATCAATCTATTGCTTGGGCAAGCTCTCACGTGACCGAGGGACAAAATGATGGAGAATTTTTTCCACATCCTTCAATGTATGTCAATAGCAACAAGAGCATCTTCATCAAAAAACCACTTTGGAATCACCTCTCCTTTCAAGGTACAGGTTAATTTTGATATTCTCGTATTTGAATGCCGGACAGATGCAGATGCCCTAGACAAATGGTTGAATCTGCTAGAAGGTTATTTCTTTGTTCATCAATTTTCCGACAGGGAAAAGATCACCTTCGCACTCCTTAAATATCTCCCCCATGTCAAACATTGGTGGGAAACTTACTGGGAGAAAAGTTCCACAGAAGAGTCTAGAATATATGGGGTCGATCCCACTTGGGATTTTTTTGTGGACACGGTAAAGGAACAATATTACCCTGTTGGAAACTATGAGGACCAATATATGAGATGGACCACACTGTGGTAAGAGAGGGGCCAAGTAGTTCCAAAGTTAGCCAATACCTTCCATACCTTGCACACCAAGTTGGGTATCAAAGACTCCGAACAATATTTGGTTTTGAAATACTGTGGGGCTCTACACAGATACATCCAAACTGAAATGGATTTTCTGGACATCTCATCACTCGGTGATGCTTATCGATATGTTGTTAAAATAGAGAAGAAATTTAAGAACTAGAAAAAATGGGATTTCGGGTCTACAAATATGCAACAACCAAAGTATGATAAAGACGACCCTAACAAATGGTATCCCAAAAACCAGTCCAAGCCATAGGAAAATAAGGGTCACAAGAAAACAAAGAAGGACACCAAGAAATGGTGTGATTTCCATAAAATCCCCTGGAACAACATCGATGAATGTCACTCAAAAAATTCATTGGTGGCTGAAATCAAAGACAAAGATCCTAACCCTGATTCAGAATCCAATTTAGAAAATACTAACAGAAGATAGATCATCAATGCAGACCCCACTACTATTATCATGATCACATCAATTCAACCAGAAGAACTAATAGATCCTGAAGAGGGGGAGCACCTTTTTCATTCAAATATGTGGGTGAAGGGGACCCCACTACATTTTATTGTTGATATCGGAATCCATAAGAACCTCATATTAGGAGAGGTCGTCAAATAGCTGGGATTGTCGAAAACACCACACCCACATCCATACAACATTGGGTGGCTTCGCCAAGGATGAGATCTCTATGTCAGCCATCAGTTTCAATTGTCATACAGCATCCAACCCTTCAAGGATGAGGTATTATGTGATTTTTCCCCACTATATTTATGTGATGTTCTCTTAGGTCAGCCATATATGTGGAAGCACCATGCTATCTATGAGTCTCGACCCCATAGTGTCATTTTTACTTTGGGGGGTCATCTCTAGAGGATACCATAGGTGGTTCTAACTATTTCCCCACCTAAACAGTGTCGCAAGGTAGTATCTCATACTAAAAAAAAATTCTTCTTCACAATCTGTTCAAAAGGTGAACAGAAGGATACTGCAACCACTACAACCTTGGCCCAAGCACCTTATATCCAACAGAAGCAGGTCGACAAGACTGCACCAAAGTACAAAGATGCCTTCTTCACACAAAAATATCATGTAGCCAGAATGGTTAAAAGGGTCCAACCCTTCCAGCCACAGGTTCATGAAAACCTTCAAAAAGCTAAGCAACGCAACTTCTCCAACAAGGCAAGCAGCTCATCAAGATGCAGATTCAACAAACTCTTTTCCCTCTCCCCTGGGCACTCAACACAATGGAGACCATTTCTTCCTAAGGAGGGAGGATTGATCCAGGTGGATATCAGTGGCCACCCACCTTTTCCAACTCGCTCAAAACAGTTTTCTGACAATTTTGGGAATTTACTATTTTTAGCAGTTTTTAACTTTCGGGGCCATTTTGAGGGCTTAAATGAAGGTTTTTCGGGATCCTTATTTTAAATTATTTCCAAAGGATCTAATTTATCCTCCAAAATGAATCTCATTGACGATGCCTTTCCAACGAGCTATCATGCACCCCAAACAGAGATTGTATGCCAAAGTTATGCCCTCGAGAAGTTGATACACCAAACTACCCAAAACGAGGTCCACAAAACTATTGGATTTTCATCTTTCGGGGTTAGGGTTTTGAATTTTATTTATGATAAAAATTCCTTTGGAGCCTCATTGTAATATCATCTTCTCATGGATGTGAGTAGACATCACATCTCTTCTCAGAGATAAGCTGCCACCATTCTAGCGATTCTTTTTGCACTCTGTATTTTACAGTCTTTGTACATTTTCGCTCATTAATAGAAATTTTTGTATTACTATATATCTGTGTTTCTAGTTGCATCTATGATACATTTTTGTTATAATATTGGATATGTGAGATATCTATGTAAATTTCTTTATTATATCTTCGCTCTCATTTCGTGCTGAAAATAATCTGAATCAAGCACTCAACACACCCTTGATACACCAAATATTTTATGTAAAAACTTCCCATAGTACCCATACGAATTTCCCTTTTTTTCATGAAATTTGACTCTCACACTCTCCAATTTTGATTGTACTTAGCCCCATGCTCTCAATAACTATGGGATGTGATTTTTAAGCCAACCCTCTTACATGTATTCAATGATTGGGGATTTGATACACTCAAAAGAAAAATAGAGGGTTCATACAAAAATTGTAATTTTAGGAAAAGGCTTGGGATTTAAAAAACTTGAATAAAACCCCCTTATACCCCTCCTCTCTTGTGGAAAATTATCCCCCATGATTCTTTTTGTGTCCATTACAACCGACATTGCATTTTATTTTATTATTTTTGATATACAATGTTTACATATTACTTCGCTTGGCCCACCGCTATATATCATATTTTCATTATACCTCACTAAATTGGGGATTAAAAACACTAATATTGTAGGATGTTTCAAAGAAAAACACTAGTAGGAACCATGTATTCAAGGACCAGTGATGGGAATCCATGATTATTGCATGTGAGGTAAACCATCAATCATGAAAACAACAACAAAGGTATTGGGCCTCTAAATCTAACCTATGGAATCCCTACCCGACAATCCTAGACACATAATAGGTAGCCATGATATTAGATTCCAAGTTTAGGCCCTTAAAGGTCATATCCCCATAATAACAAATAGATAATCATCCCAAGAAGGATCGGGATTTAATAAATTGCATGAATAATGTGAATAATCAATATGTAGTGGAAATAAACAAGCATGGTTTAACAAAAGTTCATAACAATCAATACACATGACCATATTTAAGTATAATCACACACAACATGCAAAATGCCTAGATTTTCATGAGAGAAAATAACATAAATTTTTCATATTCATAAATAATGATTAGGCACTTATCTCTTAACATAAATTGGTCCAAAAAACTAGCTACGTAAGAATAATTTTCCACCCAAACATATGTATCAAATGTAAATACTACCCCCCAAGCCATGATATGAGGCTACTAGGGTGAAGGAATCAATCTACATGATTTTATCTCTCTCATTCCAACCCATTTAATTTCATGTTCAGCCAATCTACTCACTATATAGAATTATAAGAATCCCATCCAACCATCAAATCAATGTTATCACCTAAATATTACTCACATAGATCTTCAAGCAATTACCAAAAAATATCACCAATGGAAAAATATATAGCATAAAAAATCTAATCGATAGCCATTAAACCTCACCCCTAAGAAGTGATTAAAAACTTTATAACAGTGGCTTCATGCACTTGGGTGATTTCCTCCATTAATTTTTGTGTAACTTGCATGGATTTTCCTTCGAAATACAAGCAAGTTAATCAAACATGCAAAGATTGTGCTCAATAGTGTCATTAATGTGGGCCTCAAGCCTTGTCTACATTCATGAGAGAACATAGTAGGTGGTTCAATGTCTCTTCAACACATACAATATCCAACTCAAAATCGATGCATTCAGAATTATAACTGGTTTGTATGAAGAAGGAATTCAACCTATAAATAAGTGGTCAAGGATAGAATTTAGAATGGAAGGATAGATGTAATTTTATGCTACCAGGTTGATTTGTGAGACTAGTGTTCTCATTTCCACCTTGTTAGTTCATATATGTTTGCTTGCATAAGCCTCACCATCTTGAGAGCTAAGGGACTTCTTCAGAGTTGATAAGAGGGAGAGAGGTACATTCAAGATCAAAGGACGTTCCCAAGGAGCATGTTGGAGCTCACATGTGTCTAGCCACTCTCTTCGGGTGTTGTTAAAGGCCCATCCATTGGTATAAATGAGTGTTATTACTTCCTATTTGGTTATTGTGTCAATTTTGTATTCATAGCTTAGTTATTAGTTTAGGTTTCATGTTGGATCTATTATTTTTCATAGGTTGAAATAATATCTTAATTCTTAATCACCATTAATAAATTTCATGTTGTATAATTCCATCTTAGCTATAGAATGTTGGGTTTTTCTCACCTCTATTGAAAATCCTACAAAACATATTGTGGACTCTGTTAATTTTGAAATCCAAAAATCTTCTTTCTTAGGTTGTTGTAGGCTTCTCTTTCTCTTCTATTTTATTGTAGGTATCCAAACCATCCCCTATGGGTAGCCAAATGGAACATCTTAATCCCCATATGGCACTAGAAACTATAGGAGCCATTATGGTGGATCTACCACACATAAAAATGTTATTGGGACATCGTGCATGCCCAATAGTATGTCATACAACCCTCCTTCCCAAATGCAATGTGAACACAACCCACCACAACCAAGGACCAGCATGCCCCCCCAAGGCATGCATGCTACCCCACACATGCATTGGCCCTCCTACAATAGTTAAAATTGTGTCAAAGGGACATATACCTCATACAACTATTATGTGAATCCTTCATAGAATATCCCATACTACCCATTCCTTCGACCCCCACAAGCCAGTGCTACAACACCACAAGATCAATAACATGTTGGATTTAATTTCATTCAACCTTCACTGGCTTAACAGGTTCAATCATTTGAATAGTTGAATGTGGTTAATCCCACGAACCAACAAAACAATGGGAAAAAGAAAGGAAAGAAAAAACAAAAATTCAACCAAGGGAATGGGGCATCCCCCAAACCAGAACAATAATGTTGGGGGAAATGATAATGTTGGTTACTAGAACCAAAATTCTTGAAACAACACCAACTATTATAAACAAGGGAAGAATATTAATCTTCAAACCAAATTCCCATATGCATTATATGAAAAGTATGGTCACTATAATCACCATTGCCCCCAAATTGTGAATTTCAAATGGATGAAGGATTCTGAAGGAATTGATGTCCAATTAAGGTCCTACTACCCCATATGGTCAAGTACCTTCCCTACTAAACTTCCTTCAAACACCACAACCAACAGTCTTG